>MU738276.1:183152-197667 GCA_026770625.1 Nicotiana glauca
TTTTTTTTTTTTTTTTAATAATTTGCAGTAATACTGCGAATTATAGAATAAAAAAAAATATGTAATTCGCAGTATAATACTCCGAATTACAATTTTTTTTTTTATAATTCGCAGTATTATACTGCGAAATACCTATTTAGGTAATTTTTTTTTAGCATAAAAAATATATTTTTTGTCCAAAAAATCATTAAAAAAATTTTGGACTCCACGTATGTAAGAGTCGGAGCTTAAATTTAAAATTTATGAATTCGATTTCTTATTCTTTTAAATAAATTTTAAATTAATAACTAGCTCTTCCCACTCAGAGTCTCTGACGAAAATACTGGAGAAAAAGAGTAGACCTACTTGATTGTTGCTCAAACTACCCTCTCCAGATTAGTGGCACGCAAAAATATGAAACGTTTAAATTGTTCTTGTAATTTAATTCTCTTAGGGACCCTATCTTTAATTTATATAATTCTACTTTGGATGATTCTAGACGAGCTTCAATTTCAAGGTACCTAGATAGCAGCCTAATGTACTACATTTCTATCCATGCTTTAGCCCCCCGTTGCTGCTGAAATGGTTAGCTAAAGGGGGGCATTTTCATTTATACCCACTTTTGGGGCTACCATTAAAGTTATACACGTATTGCACAAAATTTTGTAAAGTATACCCGCTCAAATATGAAGTCGTTCAGTCTTTTCAATGCAACTTCAAAAATCAAATATGAAATTTTTCTATCATTCAAATGCAATTTTATCCAGCGTTTGGCCATAGATCCCAAATTTATTTTGAAAAATTTGATTTGGGTGAAATTTGGTTTGAAGATGAAAAGGTGTTTGGACATACGCTTCCAAAACATATTTTACCACTTTATTTTGAAAAAATATGTATATAATTCTCAAGTTTTGGTATTTTGGTCCAAAATCAGCTCAATAGCTGATTTTGGGATTTGAAATTTGGGATTTGGGATTTGGCCAAAATATGGACAAAATTTATGGCCAAAGTTTTGAAAATAAATTTTAAATTTATTTTGGTAAAACTCATGGCCAAACGGGGCCTTAGAAATTTAAATTTTAAGTAGTTCAATCTATTCAATGCAATTTCAGTTTTTGATTCTTAAGTTCTGAAACATAAACATATTCTTCAAATTTCAACTATTCAATACACGATTCAATATGCAAATCTATTCCAAATGAGCTCCAATTTGAAACATAATTTTCAAATATTATAAAGAACAAATCTCAAGCATCAAAATGTCAAAACAACAACAAATTTAACAAACTCATTTTATAACTAAGAAGAACAAGAAATTCCAAGCATAAATAAGAAGAAAACAACAATAAAGAAGAAAAGAAAATGTATGTATCTGAATTTATTTAAAAATTGGGTGTCAATTAATTTTTTTTTTTAAATAAGTACAAATTTAATAGGTGACGCAAAACTGAACTACACATATGAAAATTTTACCTGCAAAAGAGTGTCAATATCACTATTTAGCAACTCAATCTTTGATTAATTACTTTTTATATTTATTTTACTATCAATAGTATGTAGTAATTATTTTAACATTTAATACCCAAATCACATGGAAAGAAGAACTCTAATTTCTTTTCTATTATCCCTTTTCCTTTTTTGGGTAAAAACAAGCAAGTGAATAGTAAAGAGGGTAACAAAATGAGACTTGGCTTTTTCACAAAATCAGAATTCAGAACCCTGCCCCTAAGTCGGTGGTCTTTTTCTTTTTTCGAATTAAATACCAAGTACACCTTAAAGCCACATATCTGATTAGTGTGAGGGGTCTGAAGACAAATTTTCAACCACCGTCCACTGACTCCGACAGCCGCGTTAATGGAGCCAAGAAAAGGCCAAATAATAGAAAAATAAAAAAGATAAAATGTAGAACAAGGAAATTCCAACTACCCAGTAGTTTTCTGAGTTTTTTCTTCATTGTCCCACTGCCACTTGCACATTTGAGGTGGCAAAAAAATAAAAGAGAGGACAGAACAGACTAGTAGTATTAGTTATACCAAAACAAAGAAACAGACTCACCGTCTCTTTGGATCATTGTTCCAGTCGTTTTATAATGTATTGTATTTTATTGTATCGTATTGTATTGTATCATTTTATGAATACAATATTTGAATAGATTATATTATTTGTTATTATTAAATAATATTTTGCTGTTTGGTTTGACTGTATCGTACTGTACTGTAAACGATAAGTTTACTAAAATACTCTCAATTATTTAAATATTTAATTTATCAAAAATTATGCATAAAATAACTTTTTAAAAATAAAACAGAAGAAGGCAAAACACATTAAGAAAGCAGAACAGAAGAAGAAAAAACACATTAAGAAAGCAGAACAGAAGAAGCAAAACAGAGCACAACTAATTAGAAATGAGTTAAAAGCAAATTAGGAGAAAAAGTAAAATAAAAGACGGCGAAATACCTTTGACGTTGGCGGCAGAAGCAATGGAAAAAAATAAAGTAGGTTAGAAGTTAGAGATTTGGAATTAAAATAGAAAAAAGGTAAATGGTAAAATAGAATTATGGAGTAATAAGTTAGGGCATAATTGGAAAGAAAAATAGGAAACGATCTCACCAGACCAAATCGGTTGTTTAAAAAAAGGGGGCTTTTCATTGTTCCGAAACAATGAATTTAACACTACAATACAACCAATTTTAATGAAACAATCAAAACAAATATTGTTTTGAAATAACAATACAATACGATACAACGAGGAACAACCCTCCAAACAAGCTGTTAGTGGAGGGTCTGGGAGGATAATGTGTACGCAGACCTTGCCCCTACTCTGAATAGAAAGAATATTTCCAAATAAAGCCCAATATTCTTTCCTCTAACAACTTAACATCTTGCTCTTTGTAAGACTCGAACTAACACATCTGGTTGGGAAAGTAAAGTAAGGGTTGTCAAAGAAAAAGGAGTAAAAAGATGTAGGATTAAAAAATCATCATAAAGAACGTTTGGTTTACCTCGAATTGCAAGTTTTGAACCCGAACAAGTTTGGCAAACACGTGGTTGTGCAATGCTATTTGTCGGATTCTCCATCCCCTAACCCCAACCCACCACCCTTACCCCATTATGTCCCCATTTCCTCTACTCATCACTTTATACTCCGTTGAGTCAAAGAAAGAGTAGACATGACACATAGTGGAGTCCTGCAGCCTTCGTTCTACCCATATTCACACTTTGCAAAAGGGGTTGGAGAGTTCTTGACTTTTCAGGACAAGTAAAAAAGAAGGCATCTTTATTTTGTTGTTGGGGGTTTTATTTGGAGATTGAATTAAATTTGTTGGGTAAGTGGTTAATTTAGGTGGGATTGTGAGATGGGAAAGAAAAGGTCTTTGCCTGATTGGCTTCCTGTTGGATGGAAGGTGGAATTCAGAAAAGGAAAGAAAGAGAAGGTGCTTTCTTGCTTGTTGCTCTTGCTTAATCTTCCATTTTGCTTTTTTTTTCCTTGTTTATTTTGCTTTTGGGCTAATAAAAAATTGATTCTTTGTTTGATTCTTTTATGATTTCTGATCTTCCTGCTTCAACTGTAATTTCTGGTGTTCTTGGCCTAATCTGTATTGTCTTGGGCACAAAACCACAACTATGCTTCACCTAACTATTTCAGTAACTAAGGGCTATTACTTTGTCTTCTCCTTGTTGCAAGAATTGGCAAGATTGATTCATGCTTCATCTGTATAGACAAAATAGGCAAAGTAATTGAACTTTGTTAGGGACACTTTGTCGAGGTACATGCAAGCTGAGTCGGACACTACAACCAGCAAAAAAAATAAAAAATAACAGGAAATTTTTGTGAGTTAGTCTTCTTGCTTTAACAAGGTTTAACTGAAGAGGTGCTAGTTTGCTTGTGGCTGAAGCGTGTAATGCATTCAAATTGCACTTGCATGTCTAATAAGGACTGTTACCAGTAAACCGCCGTTGAACCTTGTAAAGCTTTGGATAGCATATATGAATAGCCTAGTTCTAGTGATTGGTTGAGCTTTGGTATATAAGCATCTTATGCATCATTTTTCACCTGTGGCCAGTGACACATCATATACCAAATTGTCTCTGTCTAGACTTCCTTTAAATCAATTTTTACTTTTGCGTTAAGTGGGTCGCTGGGGTGGTCTTTTGGAGTTATAGTTGTGTGATATGTCAGCCATTGCATGTCAAGTTTTATCATTTTGATTTGGTCCTCAACTATTGTTTTCTCTATATCAAGGATTAACTTCCCTTGGTCAGATTATGTAATGGATTGAATGATCTTAGCTTTATGGTAAGAAGCGTTGTGTCTTGTCCTTGGTGTGATGTCAGATTTGGAGGTTGCGGGTGCCATATTATTTTGAACGTTCAAGTGTTACTATGCACATAGTCCAAATAATAAGGTAAACATTTGGTCGATTTGATCAACCTTAGGCTTCAATTCGAATTATTTGCCTTTTCAATTTATGTAGAAAAATAGATCGAACGAAAGAAATGAACTATAATTATGACTACATGGAACAAATTATAAGACTTCCAACAATATTACTAATATCATAATTTCTTTCCTTCCTATATAGTGCTTTACAAAATGCCTTCATTATTAATCGATCTGTATGTAGAAGATTTGAAATTTTCAAGCACTCTTCCGCATAGCTAGCCAGAAGAGATCAAACACTCTTCTTTGAGTTCAAGAAGAAAAGAGATAGAAGAAATCACGCGCTTTGTAAATTATCATACATATACAAAAGAGAAGTTCAGAATAGTGATCTCCAAATTACTTGTCCATTTTAAGGGAGTGGTATTTAGATCAACCCTAATCCCATGATATTTTCTCTTTTCTTTACTTACCCTTTCTTTTTGGGTGCAGATTGCAGAGTTAATTGGTACAAAAAATTAGAATAGATAAAATGGAATAACAACTTGCATCCAAAACAACTTATTAAAGGAAAATGCCAGCTAGTTGATCCATCCAAAGTGAAAAACAAAATTTGAGTTTGAGAAAATAGGAGAAAAAAGTTAAAAAGAAATTAGAAGACGAGAGGGGAACAATTATTTCCAGAAACTAGAAGAGAATTAGTGTAGTTGCGTGAATGCTACGAAATTTAGATATTCAGAGGAAGAAAGACATTGATAAAGGAAGGGAAGAACAATTAGATAAAGAATAAGAAAAAGCAAGCCAAAAGTGTTAAAAAAAGTCGTCAATAAGGCTTGATTCCTCACCACCAAGGAAGAAATTCTAACTTTTTGCCACTAGCACCTTGGTATCTTTTGTTACTCCGGGTGGCACTACAAAATAATTATACTTCTTCTTGTATATAGATACATATATATACACATTGTTTTGGCTGAATCTTGCGGGTGGCTTACCACTCCCTCGGGCCTTAATAGATCCGCCCCTGGTGATGCTAAACGGTTCTCTCGTTTGATGCCTTTGTTTTTTCTTTTATTCTTGTTTTGGCTTATTCTCTGTCTCTGAATCTTTCAACATTATTCCAGCGACTAAAATTGATCATATATTGGAACTTTACACAGCAACTAGACCTGATGCGCTGCTTCTGCTATTTAAATTGTAGCAATTGTAGCAAGCTATAGCATGTTCTTTTTTCCCAAAGCCTGTCTCCTAGCATCTTAATCCCCTAATCCTCTAATTTTCTTAAACCATCCATTATGCTGATATTACTGTGGCTCATCTTCAAGCTGTGTTAATCTAAGCTTTTGTCTTGTACATTGATGCGTATTAAATGTCGTTTAATTTGAGTGACCTGCTATTTTCTTTATGGAGGATAACCTGCTTATTGTTCGTTTGGTGTTTTAGGAGTAGGGAGACACAAATGAATCTGATGTTCCATTTTGTTTAATGAGGAGAGAATTTAAGATTCTTTAAAAGTGTGTGGCAGGGAGTCAGCTCAGTACAAAGTCTGCTGTCTTACAACCCAAACTGTAGAGCAATTTTGAAAGATTCTACACCTTCAAATACCTTTCCCTATCTCATATCACTCTAACCACTTCATCTTAGCTTTATTAGGACCATTTTATCTCTGCCAAAATGGACAAACTACATAATGCAATTTATGTTTTTAATAGCTAATACTTAGTCTGCGATATTTGCTGTATGCCATTATAATTCTCTTTTCCAGAAAAACGTATAGGTAATGGACGGATTATGTTTCTTCTTTAAGAAGGTATATGTAGTTCTATAACAGTGCTACCCCTCTTATCCATGCCAACCTAGTTCTCACGCCACCACTTGCAACTTTCCTTGCTGTGCTATATCTTCTTCCTAATATTCAGTATGAAGCATTGCTCTTTACCTCTTGAAAGTCATGTGAGGGCTTCGTTAATTCTAACTTAAAGAAGTGGGATGCATAAATTGCTAATGATAGTTCCTGAAAGTTTGAGTCATAAAAGTTTCTTTTCTCCAACCTTGAATCCATGCACATTTAAGAATGGAAAAGTGAAAACAATAATATTGTTATTCCTCTCCTTTTTGCTGGTTCCTGACCTGTAAACGTGCATTCTGTATTTCTGAGTGTATCTATTGTGTTTAATTGCAGTGGTATAGTGATCCCTCAAAAGAACTCAAATTCAACTCTAAGACGGACGTTCTTCGCTATCTCAGCAGTGTTGGCAGTAATTGTTCTAAGAATTTTAATACGAAGGAGATGGAGAAGAAAGACACTGGAAAGGTCTCATTGGTTAATACATATTTTCTACCATGATAGTGCAACCTTCTTTTCCCCCTTCTGCACGGGAAACCTCCATTATATGGAAGTTCTCTCTCTTCTATTTTTTGCCCCCTTACAGCTCTCTGTTTCTCAACGATACAGTTTTCAATTGGGAAGGCTGCATCAGAAGGGTTACCACCAGGATGGATTAAGGAAATGAGGGTCAGGAGAAAGGGGCACAAAATCAGGAAAGATCCGGTACTAACTCCCTCGTTATTTTCATATTTCAACATCTACCAGCTTAGCAATTACTGGAAATGCAAATCCCTAACCTCTATTTTAAATTCAAATGTACTCCTTGGCTTATATCTTTCAATTACATTCTACTTGGAGTATGTGCTTATGTAATTACTGAACTACCTTTGCAGTATTATATTGACCCCGTCAGTGGACAAACTTTCCGCTCTATGAAGGAAGTTTCTCGGTTCCTTGAAACTAGAGAGTCGGGAAGAATTGAATCCAATCCGGGGGATCAATGTCCTGGCACTTCAGAACTGGGAGAACATTTTTCAACTGTAAGTGTGGGATGGTCACATGTTAGTTCTCATTTACTGGTATTATCCTTTAATGTGGTAGTTAAAAAAATCCTATTTCCATAAGCTAGTTAGATTCCAAGACCTCCTGTTTAAAATGATTTATGGACGTAATTAGTAATTTTCTGAATTAATGTGGTGTCAAAGAAAATTAAATTTTATGATGAAATTACACCTCAAATTACTGGAATTCAGATAAGTGGTACATTAGAGATCATGATATCTATGTTAGTGCAAGTGCTCATACTTGTACTTTTTCACTGACTTGACCTTAGAAAAGAAGGTTCAGTTCATATCCTACAAGCTTATTAGACATCTGGAAGCTAACTGGTTACACCTCACTCTAGGAATCTTTGTGACGACGTGGATATTAGCTGATCTAATTTTGAGAGGAGAAAGCTCCAAAAAAAAAAAAAAAGAAATTCTGTTGTCTTTTTGTCATTCTAAACGTTTTTTTGGTGATTTGATTCTTCTGGTCTCATTTTGTTTGTATAAATAGTGGAGGAGGTCAGGCTCTTAATACAGTGAATTCTTCATCAAATTATTAAATCTCACAACCTCATTTTCTTATTATAATCACTTGAAACTGTTCATTATATTCCCATTGCAAAAAGGGCACACTCCCCACACATAAAACTAGTGAGCAAGACTTCAAACCACTAGCAATGCTTCAAATTCTCCATGGTAATTCTTCATGATCTAATTCTTTTTGTTTGTTTCTGGTATTTAGTTGACTGCTGAAGCTGACAAGCAGATATCGCTAGACAGTGATGCATCTGGCAAGGCAGTTGAATCGAGTCAGAAGCTGAAGTTGGGTGCTGAACATATGGTGCATTCCGGTTGTGTAGAAGGCAGTGTATCATCCTTTGAAGGTATTACTCAGAATTGAAAAGTTCTAAAATTTCAATTTGATATGAAGTATTTAGTGCTTTATTTATGTTCTAAAGTCGTCTAGTTATTATAAGTTTCCTTCCATTCCTCTGGTATAAATTTCGTTGTGAATTCAAGAATCAATTTACTGCTGAAATTCTTGGGGAAAAAGATTTTAATATGATGGACTTTGATAGTGCAGCCTCTAGATGGGTCAAGAGATATCATTTAATGTCATCAAAATTCAAATACATGCACTCATTTAAAGATTTTTTTTTATTATTATATGCATGTCAAGTGTTTTTTAGTAGTTTATCAAAGCGAGTAGTTTTAATTTGGAAGTGAGAAATATTGCAGGTTTAGGAGGTGCTGTACCAGAGAATGCGGAAGAGGAAGATGATGGTAAAGTTGTTTCAGATCCTGTTAGTGGAGAAAATCAAGAAAAGCCATCACAAAATGGAATGGAAAAGCATGACCAGAAAGCAATCCAGCATAAACGAAAAAAGGGTATGAGCTTGCCTCGCCGAAAATCAAAACGACTTGCTGGTATTAAAGCTGATACATCTCTTCAGCTCCGGACAAATAATCAAGCCCATCTAGCCACAGTAAGACAGGAGGAAGAATCACAAGCTGCCACCACTAATAACCCTGTGAATTTTATTGATACCAGTAAGCGTGTTGCGACTGCAATAACTGGTACTACCATCAACAAGAAGGCAGAGATTGGGAGTGTGACCAGCAAAAGGCAACAAGACGTTGTTACTTTGCCGCTAGAGGAGCGAGAACTACCTTCTCCAGCTGAACCTGCAAAAACAAACCTTGCTAGCTGCAAAGGTGATAAGAAAGGTGAAACAGCTCTCGAGTCATCTTTAAGTGACATTTGGACGGATCCATGCATAGAATTTGCAATAAAAACTCTAACTGGCACAATTCCGGTCGTAAATGAAAAGAAAGTGGATAAGATCCCAGGTTCTAGTCCGAGCATGTCTTCTGTGAATACTCCTTCCTCTGTGGGTTTCCCTTCTGATGAAATATGGGCAGATCCTTGCTTCATGTTTGCAGTCAAGACTCTTACTGGTGAAATACCAATAGGGGACGACTTATGCTCTCAGAATATAGTACAGCAGCAATTCACTTCATCACAGTTCCAAGGAAATAATGGCTTAGTATTACCAAACATCAGATTTGAAGAGTTTGGCAAGGCCAGTCTTTCACATTTAGGGGCACCTGAAAAGGCATTGTACAAGCAACAGCCTGCAGTAGCAGCCCCTAATGCATATCAAAATTGTTGGTTTACAAAATTTGGTCCTCGTCGGCCTTCACCACTTTGCTGAAGTAGACTATTATAGATTGTAACTTAGTTTAGGTAGTTCAACCTAGCTTGTAGTAGTGTTGTAATTTTTAACACAGTGCCTAAGTTAGCATCAGGGTCTTGCACTATGAACTCAAATTTTCAGGGCAGCTAGAGCTGCAGGAAAAACTATGATGTAAAAACATTATTCACGGACTGCCTGTTTCCTGTGTTTTTTTTTACTAGTATCTATAAACGTGTGTTGCACGTTAATAATGGCACGTAATGATTTAAGTATTTATTTAGGTGAAGGAATAATAAATTTTAATTCATGAAAGAAATTTTATATATATTGCTACAATAATAATCTAAATGTCGAAAAATATTGTCACATTAGCATAATACGTGAATTCAAAATAAAAGGACATCATCAAAACTTACATAAATGATCAATTTTAATCATGTTAAGTAGATAGTTATGTATTGTAGTTTAAAAGTATCTAATGTAATGGTATTTTTACCGAACACTTTTTTATAGATAGTGTTTTTTTTGTATATGTTTCCTTATAATACTTTGGTTATTCTGCCATAACCAGAACTTTTGTTGTCGATATTGATATTTCTTTTGAAAGTGCAACATATAGTTATTCACATAAGAAAACATATTATGGTAAATATAGCTATTTAGGGTGTTTGTCCTTGTGCTCTATTTATTATAACTACAAAACATAAACATACTAAAAATTATTTTCACACAAATTTAGAAAGATATTCTTTGATTTCGGAAGACGAAAGTTAAATTCAGGAGTAAACACATACTTAGAAGTACATTGACCAGTATCATAAGCTCTGCATATACGACATTATCGTCAAAACTTCTATATACCGTATGTGTACTATTACATAAGCTATTCAACAAATCTAAGTTTTTAGTAGCATGCGGTGCATATTTTTCTTCAAAATCAACTTATATGCAATGAAAGATCAATTTTAACTCAGTCTATTATATATATGATCACACTAATCTATGTAAGAAATAATAAACTTGACAACAAACATGTACGGTAGAAGGTCATTTGATATTAAAGTATTTTTATTGATAGTAATTGTTGGTACATCTTTTGATGATTCAAAACCAAAAAAATATTTTATTTTTACTATAAAACTTAGCAATCATCGTTTTATTTAGTTGATCAATAAATTTATTTCTGCTAGGTAAGATAGCTCTTTAATTTCTATCATGTAATTCTCATAAATTGCATTTAAATTTAATGATGAAAATATTTTCCTTATTAAATGCACTACTATTACCAAGTATTTTAGAAGAACCAAATCACCTTTTATTGGATGCTCTTCTTCGTTTCCGATACGAAGCAAGAAGTCACTGAATGCTGGATCTGTTCTTTTTATATTTCTTGTCATTTGAATATTTTTTGTTTGAGGTCATAAGTATAATTTTGGCAAGCTAGATTTTACAATTTCTGCTTTGGTCAATTTTGAAACTGCTGATTGTACTTGACAGAAATTACCTCCCAAACTATTACTTTTCCACTAAACGTTTTTTCGATGTCCAATATATCTCTAAAATTCTAGGTGATTATTTCGATCGTTTGACGCTTAGCCAAAAACGCTTCATACCATATTATCACCTTTTCTTTCCTTATAAATTTAGCACTATTGTTCTGCTTTGATATATCCGTGGTGGTTATTTCAGAAATTTGAATAGGTATATTAAATCCAAAGTGAGTTGTATGACCTCATAATAAAATCGTTGCTGGTACACCACTTGTTCTTATTTCTAACAATATCATGCCTCTTCCTCTGACATTTGCAAGTAATGTATGACATAAGAATATTATTTTTATTCCGCCGGAGGCATCTACAAAGAATAATCTCGCTATACCAGAGTCGACTTTTTATAATATAGTCTTGATCAAGCTTATTCTTGTTCAGGATTTAGCTTTGATTATGCTTCTTCAGACACTTATATGGTATTCTTAATATTATACTAATCTTTTTTACTTTGTGATCTATATTTTTAATCTCTAAGACTCTTTTTATGGAATAAATTTATGTATCCTAAGTTTTTTTTTTAACTTGAAAATAATTTTACTCATATGATGAATTTGAAAAATAATTTAATTGGATTCTCTTGCTAAATAATTAATTGAAAGATTTGATTATTTGGTTTTAACATTATATATAATTTATTTTCTGTTGATTTAGATTCTTAATATTAGTTCATCTCATGTTTGAATATTTAGCCGTAATTATAATTTTATCCACCATAATTTTATTTTTAAAGAACAAAAAGATCGATCTGGCATTTCACTTTTAGATCTTTATGTTTGCAAAATCATTAGCGGTATTGGCTCTTACCAACCTTTTTCTTTCTTTTCTCACACATATATATTCTTAAAAATTTCTTAGTTGTTCTTTAATAATTGGGTATATTTTTTTATATTACACGAAAAATTAATAATAAAAAAATATTTGAGTAGGAAAATATTTTAAATATAATATAATAATATATTATCGTAGGAATTTTTTTCTCAATTTTAACGCTTTATACAGCCCGTTTAGCATTTATTCTATTTTTTTGGTATTGAATATTATAGACTGGTAATGTATTATTAATATGGAGAATTCTTATGAAGTTGATTTTATTAAACCTTCCTACATATTTTTAATAATAATTTAATAGACAAGATTGTATTAATTTTAAAATCTTAAATATTAAAAAAAATTAACATAGAAGTTATTATAGTCCAAAAAAATAACTTATTACAACTATGTCCTTTCCCTATGATTTCTTCTAGGACTATTTTGGTCTATCAATATTATATTCGTATTTTTATAATAATATAGACTCTTCCGTTTCTAAATAAATTTGGACAATATAATACGTTTTAAAATTCAATTAGTAATATGATTTTTTAAAAAAGTATATCATTAAAGTAATAGGATTACATGGCTAAAAATATGTCTATATCCCAAAAACAATTATATTAATAGAAAATCTAACATGTTCCTAAAGGAATTAGGTTTGCATGCTAATATGTAGTATTTTATATCTATGCTCGAACATAATTATACTAATGGGATTCCTAAAGGTAATCATGTAGGATTCTTAACATGTAGTATTATGTCCTAAAACTAATAGGATTACAAGGCTAAAGTTTAGGATTCCGATTATATCCTTTTATTGTGAGTATTATGCTTTAGATTATTATTCTATTATTATATATACAATTTGTCACATTAATTAAATTTTATTATTCATTCATATAAATAAGTATTTAAACCATCATGTACCATTATAAAATTGGGAACCCCAAAAGTTAAAAGTTAAATTATTGAAAGAACCTTCCAAATAATTGAAATGTACTTTATTTAATTATTTAATAATATTTAATTAAAAGAAGTTGACTTTTGGACATTTACGAAACGTCCTGTTAAGAAGACTCTTGGACTTTCATAAACGGAATGTGCTCACAATTCGTAGTGTAAATTTCATCTTTATATATGAATTTCAGTAGTAACAAACATTGAAAAAAAACATGGTTTTTAAAAATAAAAAGAATAAAATCTAATTCCTAAAGGTAATCATGCAGGAATAGGATTCCTAACGTGTAGTATTATGTCCTAAAATTAATAGAATTATAAGGCTAGTGTCTGAAATTTCGATTATGTCCTTTTATTGTGAGTTATTATACTTAATATTAAAAGATTATTTTTGTAATCCAACATTTTATTCATGCTTTTACAATAATATAGATATAAATTAGGAACCCTTGTCGCTAGTTTGAGCAGCTCTTTCGGTCTGTTTTCAGTTTTAACTAAAAGTTTAATGTCTATTGATTAATTTATCTTTGAAAACTATATCTAAATTATTACTAACTCCATTTTTCAACATAAAAAAGGTACCATAGGGTAAGTGAAGGTCAAAGGCAAAGATGAGGAATTTTCCAATTTTTACTAGTAGTCATACCCGCGCGATGCGCGATCAATATTGAAAAGAAAAAATTAAATTATAATCATTCTTGTTTGATACTATTAGACCGTATTGCTTTAATAAATTTCAATTATCATTTTATTTGTCAATACGATATACCCACCCTCACCGATATTTAGTAGTTAATTTCTTTGTTAATTTTCAATAAATAATTTTTTTGTTATTAATTAATTATGTCATGTGGCTTTTATCTAGGCTACCACTTGTATTAATATGATGCATTTTTCTTTGGCTTTTAATACTATATAGATAGATTATAAGCATATTACTTGTTTAATATTTTTGTCTGCTATTTTTTTGTAATGTAATAGGAGATATATATTTTATTACTCTTGAAAATTTATTTTTTATTTTAAATTTTATTATATTTTTCTCAATAATATTGTTTGAATTTTAATGAATAGATATATTTTTTATGTCAAAAAATAAAAAAAAATGATTTTAACAAATGAAATAAAGAAATTAACTAACCTAAACCAACTCTCCCCCATGTTTTAGTAGATAATTTCTTTGTTAATTTTCAATAGATAATTTCTTTGTTATTAACTAATTATTCCATAAGGTTTTTTTTCTAGGCTACCACTTGGCATAATGAGAGGGCTTTATTCTCTCGTTTTAATAATATATAGAAGATATATAGAATATAGAATATAGAATATTAGAAAGATACTACTCCACAATTTGAATCAATTTTTTTTTATTGCTTTATTTTGTTTTTTTTATTTTAAAATAATTGTAAACTCCAACTTGAAACTACTCCCCAATTTGAAATGGTAATATTTATTTTTTTAATTTTATTTTTTATTTTAAAACTGCAACTTGAAACTACTCACCGATTTGAATGGGTAGCTTTTCTTCTTCTTTTTTGTTTTTTTATTATAGTTAATTTTTTTTCTTATTTTAAAATAATTTTAACACTCCAACTCGAAACTACTCCCACCCATTTTAAATATATGTGTAGTTATTTTTTTATATATTTATATTTTTAATTTTTTTATTATAACTGATTATGAGATATCTATATTTATTAATTAAAATAAAGTAACTAATTAATATATATATATATATATATATATATATATATATATATATATAT
>MU738276.1:202267-218548 GCA_026770625.1 Nicotiana glauca
GGAAATGGATAGTAAATGTTGGTAGATAAGTAGAACTTTCTCAAAGGTCATTTTTCTGAACCAGCAACTTGTTATTTAGGCCATCTGTGACATTATCTGATATGAATTCCTTGTTTTTTTTTTAATCCAGATGTTTGACGAGTGTTCCCCTCTTTTGTTGGTTCAGGTAATCAGTTTGACTGTTTGAAGGATTGGGTCACCTTGGGAAAATGAAGTAATGTCTTTTCTTGTTCTGCAAATTCTATTTCCGATACATGTTGCGCTCACTTAAAACTCAAATTCAGGTGCTAATGAATGTCATGTACACATGATTGAGAAAGAAATAATGTAAATATATTACTTTTCTATAAGTAGCCTGCAATAGACTGAATGAGCTGTTTGGCCCCAAAGCCTTTGTGTTCATGCTTGTTCCTGTAGAGCGAATTATTGCAAGCACTTCTATTTTTGGGGTATGCGGTGATGCTAAATGTTGTATTTGCATCATGATTTTAGTAGTTGTTTGACCTATCACAACAACAACAGCGTACCCGGTATTTTTTTCACCTATTCTTTCTAAAAAAGCCGAGCTTATTTGTTTTGCTTGCATTAGTATTGTTAGTAATGGAAATTCAATTGCTTTGAAAATTTTGTGGTCGTGTAGAAGGGGAGCACATGTAAAGTGGGATGAGGCAAACTTGGGAGAAATTGAAGCAAATAAACCAGTGAGGCAGAAAATAACTGAACCAAAGACACCATATCACCGCATGATCGATGTTGATGGTATGTTCGTGAAATAAATTTTTCTCTTCCTGCATGCCATTTATCTCACTTGTCAATTTTCTGTGTCATGCAAGCTTCATAAATAGATCAAATAATCTTGTGGCGTGTTGTCTTCCTGCTTTTCACATACAATCAGTCATTTTGAAAAACTTTTGATGATTGATAGGTTTATAGATAGATGAAAAACGATTAGTGTTTGGCCTGGTTTTATGCACTCGCTAGTCTTTTTTTTCTATCTTTTCCTAGATGATTTATGCACTCACCGATATTCTTTTTCCCCTTTTTTTTTTTGAGAAGGTAAATTCTTTTTCCCCTTTTTGATTAGCTTCATGAGAGTGATGATTTGGGAGGAAATATTTTAAGATTTGAACTTATTTGGATCATCTGGCAGTGGTCTTGGAATATTATAAAGTTTCTTTGTGTGGTGCTTATACTCTTTGAATGAATTTTATTCATGCTACTGATGCATCTTGTATCTCTGTTGTTTAATTTGCTTTATTGTTATTTAGGTTAGGGTGATTGTCTATTTTTCTCAAATTCCAAATCCCAAAGTTGATGTATATTCTTCTCGGTATTTCTACACCTTTGAAGTTTCTCATGTGGTGCTAAACCTTCTACGGAGTATTATCTTTTGGGGGGTGGAATATTAGAGCTAATACCATTATGTTTTGGTACTTGGAGCTTCTGGATCTGCTTCTAATAATGGCATGATGTTTGTTATATCATTATTTATGAGAAAAACGTGTTATCCAAACTGTAAGAATTTCATCAAAATTTGATCTTCCATGAGAGATTTTCATCACTTCATCAAGCACATACACAATCTGTGGGACTTTTTCCTTTATTAGAGCCTAATCCTCGATAGTTCACCACAGTTTCTTACCTGCCATTAAGAGAATTATTTGACACTATAAGGGCCATTTCACAATTATAATTTCTGTTTGCTTCTTTCCAATCCATTTCTTTTGCAAGGGTCTCATATGCTATGACTAGGTAAAAATGATGTAGCTACTGTATGTAATTGAGTTTACTGTGGTGATAAGTTCTTTTTCCTTCTTTCTTATACAACCAAGATAATGGGTCTATTTCTTTAAAAAGAATATGAAGCTAAATTTCTTGTGCAAAAACATGGGTAGATGAATCTCTTTGTATATATCGAGCCCAACTAGTTTGATATTGAGGCTTAATTTGTGCATTTTGAATGCTTTAGGATTTCTGATCTTGTTGTGCACGGTTGTTTTTGGAATGAGACTTTCGTCCTACTCAAAAGGTGTTAGATTTGGTCTTGCCATGTTCATGGTGTTAGGTTTCACGATTTTAGGATATGGGCCATAGTGGGAGTAGATTTCGACATGTATGTTCCCTGGGGCAAATTTAGGCAGCCCTTCGCTCACCCTGCCCAAACTTTTGAAAAGTCAATATCTTAAGTTGCAAACTTATTAAAATCATGAAAAGTCCTGTAAAAAAGTAAGTGTTCCTCTTTCCAATTTCTAATATATTTTACATTAGTATATTTTCTGCATGGCTAGTCCTCCTTACAGGTCCTGTGTCCACAGGTATTAGATGAGTATGGCTTCAAGGCAACTTTGTTTTTTTAAGTATACTAGTATCATGGTACGCGCATTGCGTGTACTCTATCTCAATGAATATAGAACTTTAAAAATTAATAAATATTATATTAAATTTTTTGTTTGGAGTTATAAAATAAATATTAACAAAAGTGTAATTTTTGAATAATGATGACTGTTGATACTATTTAGCTAACTCGATAAAATAAGAAATTCCTCCTTATAAGTCCTTAATCATCTCATTTGAAAAAACTTCTTTCTTCACTTTACATAGAGCTTTCTTTCTTTATCCAAACACATAACTATACATTTGAATATTTCTTTTTATGGAAGTAAAGGGCTTAATGTTGTAATGAAATTACTTGCTGTTAATAGATTCTAAAAGAACTATGTTAAGCTATGAGCCAAATTATGGAGTTTATATTTAAAAAAAAACTAATCTTGGCATGAGTTATTTGTTACACCCTAACCTATTCGTTGTATTAGTTACTCACTTGGACTTTGTTATTTGATAACTAATACCCCTTGGACATTTACATGGCAAAGAGCGTGGACACACCCTCCTTTAAGAGAGCGAGAGCGAAAGAAATAATAAAAATCAGTTTCTAGATAGAGTATTTCTCGTTTTGTCAAATAGTTATATTAGAATAGTTTATATTTTTTGTTATATTTCTTGTTTTTTTGTAGGACGATATATTTCTTGTTGCTTCATCTTAATATATAATTCCTTACCCCAAATTTGTATTTTTAAATTTTTATTTAGATATAATGGCTAGTTGGTTCAATTGTGTATTTTTTTTTTCGGGGGCTAAATTTGTAAAAAACTTAGCTAGAAACCAACCAACTTAGCCAAATCAATTTTTTTAATCTGAAATAATAGAGTACTAATGGTGTATTTCTTGTTATTTTTCTTTATATGCAAATGGCTATTTATTTCAGTTGTGTATTTTTCTTTTTGAGTTAAATCAATAAAAAGAAGTTGACTAGAGCTCCATTATTTTTTTGTCTAATAAAAAAAGTATAGCCAAAATAATAGAGTTGCAATCGTATACTTATTTTTATTTCTTGTTTAGGTGCAATGATATTTATTTCAACTATGTATTTCTTTTTAAAATATATAAAATATACTTTCTTAGAGCTCCATTATTTTTAGTCAAACAATTTTTTTTAACCAAAAATAGTAATGAAGTTCAGACTATATGTTTTCTAATTTTTTTTAGATGCAATGATTATTTTCAATTGTGTATCATTTTAACCAAATAAAATAGATATATTAATGACTAAGTTCTTAAATGAATACTTATCGAGTAATATTTTTGAGAATATCAAATAGTTTCTTTCGAAAGGAAAATAAAGAGGCAAAATCGGCAAGAGGACAAAAATAACAAAATATTGTATCGTTAGTTTTCATGTAGGCTAAGAAACTTACCTTCTATGTGTTTGTATTTTTTATCAATATATTTGGTTCTTTCAAGAAAAAGATAGTCAACATAAATTTAACATTTTAGTTGATTTAGAACTCCTAAATATTAGGCAATAAAGAAATATTTAATTACTAAACTTTTACTTGATATTAGTCCTAAATATCAGGAAAATAACTAAATTGCAATTTTGTCCATTATAAAATTTATTTTTAAAGGGCAAAAAAGGCGAACAGCATTTCGCTAAGGGCCTTCGTGCTTTTAATATAGTATATAGATCTTGAAGAATCCGTATGAAGTTCCTATGCCAGTTTGATACTTGCTCAATATGGCTATATTAAAGAAAGCACGAAGATTCCATGTAATGTGGCTAATAGATGATGTTCTTATCAAACAAAATTGTGGCTAATAGATGATGCACCTCAGTGATCCTGCTTTTTGAAGACCAAATCATTAATTGTGTATTTGGGGAGAAATATTTATATGCCTGTAAACTGATAGTTAATATTGCTTAAATCTCCCTATCAAAAAAGTATTGGTTAAATTTCCTTCTAAAAAAGTTGTATTAGTAAAATCTGTACTAGCTCATTCGTCGTCCTCGCTTTTTCTGACTTTGTTGATGTTGTAGGATCTTTATCTCCTATACGGGGTAGTTTTGAGGAGGGCAATGGTGATGCAGTACATGCAGAAGCTATACGCAGTGCATTGAATGAGGTGGCTTCTTCTAGTAAGAATAAATCTCAACGATCTGGCTGGACGTCATCTGAGGATGAAGCCGATGTTATGGACCAAGATGATGCAGGTTTAGTTTGATCTATCTGTGTACAACCCAAATATATATTGGTCCGTGTTTCTAACTCTTATTGAGTAACTTCTAGTGGAATTCTTCAGGACTAGTATTTTCACATTTGGTAAATTTGTCATAGGTATATACTTCTTGACATTCTTTTTGTGTTCCATAAAAAACAACTTTCACTGCTTAGAGAGTATGTTATCATATTGATATCAAGGAGGTAAAAAAGACATTATTTTATTATATTGTGTATTCAGTTTCTCTGCACCTCCCTTTCCTTCGCTTAGTTATTTGGTTATCAACTGCTTGTTAGTCGCTACCTTTTTCTTTTTGATCAGTATCAACTTTTTCTTCACTCTTTTTTCTTCCCTCTTCTTTCTTTTCCTTTTGATTTGAAGTGTGGGGGTTGGATTGGATGAGAGGCAGGGAGAGGGGGTCATTGACTTCTGAGTTTTACGCTTATCCATTTATTAGTTGATCAATTGTGGTCTTTCAATTGATTGATTCCTCCACACACATGCCCACACACACCCCTCTTTCTGTTGGGTTCCTTTCTTTTCTCAAGTGTATTGTGTACTGGTAGTTTCGTTTCAATTGGTTCATGATTTGTATATTGAATGCAAACCTAATTTAATATTCTTCTGTGATGTAACTGATTCTGGATCAGAAAAGGGAAATAGCTTCAAGGAGCACAGGCGAGCACACTATGATGAGTATAGGAGAGTTAAAGAACTCCGTCGAAAGGGGTCCTTTCTTGAAGAAGCATCAGACCGTGAGGATGAGGATCTTGAGAAAAGGGATGGGAGGTCTGATTCATCATCATCATTGACTACTGCTGTCAAGGACATTGAGATTAAGGAAGGCAGCATGGACACTACTAAATAGTATTCTTTCCCAGCCCATCGAGCTTAGATCATCCACAAGTACATTGTTGATTTGATCTTACTTCCATGCTCCTTTTGTTTATATCAACTTAACTTCTGTTTGTAACTATGTAAAGGTCTCAACCTTCAAGATGATAAAGTTCTGACATATCGAATGGCACATCTCAGTTAGATTTCTGTTTCTGCCATCACTTCTTGGCTTACATAATATTCTAAAATCCAAATTTTCGGATACCGCATTTTGTAGCTTATCGAGTTTGTGACTTTTAGTTAGGTTTACTTTAGTTTTCTGTGCTAATGTCCTAAAATGTGGACTGTTTTCGGTGTTATTGTGTTTCCAGTTTTTTATAGGAATTTTTACCTCCTACAGTAAAGGTTAACACTACCCTCTACCCCAGGGTAGGGGTAAGGTCTGTGTACACACTATCCTCCCCAGACTCCACTAAGTGGGATTATACTGGGTTGTTATTGTTGTTGTATAGTAAAGGTTAATACCTTATTTATTTTAAATAAATACCATTAAAAAAATTATATTCTATAGATACTTTTTAAGGTTTATAGCGAAATGTTTAATTTTGCTTACTTTCTAGTCCTAAGCCACTAAATACGCTATTCAGCTATATTATTTTCTTTCTTTCTCTACTTTGATATATCCCATTCTCTTCCCTATCCCATTAAAATTTTTGCTCACAGAAGTCTTGTTGAAACAAAAAATCAGTACATCTGAGTAGAATCAACCCATTTGTGCTTATCCTCTACACTCGTCCTCTTTGATTTTCCTTTATGCCGTTTTTCATTGTGCCTACTGTAAGAATAACTGCTGGAAGTTGCATATGTATGGGTATAGGAAGTGGAAGTATGATTCAGGGTTAGGGTTTCGGTTTCAGTCTCGGTTTGACGTATTGTTACTCTTTGCTTCTTTTTGCTGCGGTGCGAAAGTAAAAGGGCTTATTAGGCAAGAATTCAACAAATTGATTAAGAAAAGTTGAATCTTTGATTTTGGTCAAAAGTGTAGAGAAATCAAAGAATGACAAGTCCTGGGTCAGAGAGACTGGCTTTGACTCCGGTGAATCGAACCCCTATTTCGACGTCATGTAGGGTTTCAAGTTCAAGAACCCCTTTGACAGATGAAGTCATATGGAAGCGACTGCGTGAAGCTGTGTTTGATGAGGACTTCATTAAACGCAAAGATAAAGCAAAGTTAATATATTTCAATGTATTTTTATATATTTCATTGTCTTTTTTTTTTTTTTTAATTCAATGTATCTCGTTGTATTTATGTATTTCATTGTATTCACTGTCTCGCTATATGCCATGAATGTATTCATATATATTTTTAATTAATATAATTTATGTATTCAGATGTATTATATAATTTTCTGAAGATTGCTATGTTTTTGGGGTGTTTTTCGGTTGAGAATCTTTTTTATAACTGAAAATACAAAATTTGTGTGTTATAATTGAGTTTGTTGAGTTATATTAGGAGTCTATTATGTTAACTGATTCACTTTTCGTTTTAAAAATAGTGTAATCCCCTATTTCATACCGTGAATACAATAATCTGTCTAGCTGTAACCCCATATTTCATTCCATGAATACAGTCAAATACACTCGAATACAACAACTGATTAGTTGTATTTCCCTGGTTCACGCATATTTTTGCTACTATATTCATGAATACAATAGCTTAAATACATCAAATACATCTTATAACCTCAGAAAATATATCTATAATCCGTAATATAATAAATGTTATCTATAGATGACTAATTACTACTAAAAGATAGTGATTTATGAAAATTTCTCTTTTTTATACTACCTCCGGGTTCATATTCTTTTTAAGTCTTTGTACGCATCTTCAGAAAAGACATTTTAGTAACTTCGTCCAAATTGCCTACTCTCTTTTTCTTCAAGGTTTCACTTAATTAACACTTCCCCAATTAGAGTAGTAAGGTTAATATAAAAAGAGGGTTGTTTCGTAAAAAAAGTGTTAAGCCTTTTTATTAAATTAATTACATAAAATGATAGTGGGTAAATCCTAATTAAATATAATAATCCTAAATTTGAAATTAGTTGATATGAACAATGTATAATTGCGCTTAAAACGATTTAATGGAGAGGGAGGGGGTGATTTAATGATATTGCTATGAGTGTATGGGGGAGTAATGACATGCATAAAATATATTAAATGGTAATAAATATAAATGGGGAGAATGATTCACCCAAGTATTCAATGAGGTGAATGATTTTCCCTCTGACAATGATGTAAGACAGTTGTGACGACCCGACCAGTCGTTTCATGAGTTACCATTCCGTTTTCCCCATTTCTGCTTCTCTATGCATCGTTATCCGCGTTTTGTGGTATCGGGTTGGTCGGATCGAATCCGGAATGATTTTTGATAAGATTTGAGATACTTAGTCTCTTTTAAGGAAGCTTAATTGGAAAAGTCAATCGAATGTTGACTTATGTGTTAGAGGGCTAAGATGTGAGTTCCGATGATTCAGTTAGCTTTGGGAGGTGATATGTAACTTAAGAGTGTGATCAGAATGGGTTTTGGAGGTTCGGAGTAGAGTTAGGCTTGAATGGGCGAAGTTGATATTTCGGCGATTTCCGACTGATAAGCTAGATTTTGATCCAGGGGTCGGAATGGAATTCCAAGAGTTGCAATAGCTTCGTTATGTCAATTGGTATGTGTGTGCAAAATTTCAGGTCATTCGGACACGGTTTGGTTGGATTTTTGATCAAAAGCGTATTTCGGAAGATTTTAAAAACTTAGGCTTGATTCCGTTGTGTTTTGAGTGATTTGATGTTGTTTGAGGTGTTTTGGTGATTGAAACAAGTTTGAATAAGGTTTTAGGATGTGTTGATGCCTTTGGTTGAGGTCCCGAGGGCCTCGGGTAGGGCTGTGCATAATTTGGTAAATACCAAATTACCGTACCGAAACCAAAAATTTTGGTATTTGGTAAACGGTATTTTGGTTTTTGGTATGGTATTTGGTTTAAGTTTTTAAAAAAGTTAGTATTAGGTATGGTATTTGGTATTTTAAAATAAAATACCGAAATACCGATACCGTACTGAAATATATATTATATTACACAAAACATATATTATCAATTATAATATAAATATAAAAAATCTAAAATTTAACTTTTCTTTATTCTTTAAGTTCATCAATTAACTCTAAACAAGTAACAAGACATTTCTAATGATCAAATATTCTTTTATGTATAATTTCTCTATCTGGGTCTATATTTGATAGTTTTGGACAAAATTTTTGTCAACAAACATTTTCAGTTCTATATTTTTGAGTAGTTTAATTAAGAATATTAGAGTCTATGGCTTTATGCACTAATTAGTATTCAAACCGAATAAACCGAAGTTACCAAACCGAATAAATCGAAACCGAAAAGAGAAAAATCAAACCATATCCAATTTAATTAGGTACGGTATTGGGGTAAGATTTTAAGAAACCGAATACCGAAAATACCGAACCGAAATGCAAGAGGTTGACCGCGTTCGCGAAGAAGGAGGAGTCAGACCTGTGCAGAATGTTATAATTTATTTCATCTGCGATTTTGGGTCTATTTTCACCCATAATTGATCACTTTGAGAGCTTCTTGGTGGAGATTAAAGAGGGATTCAAGGGGAAACGATTTGAGATAAGATTTGGTCAATACGAATTTGTGCTTCGCGAACGCGAGAGGTTGACCGCGTTCGCGAAGAAGGAGGAGTCAGACCTGGGCAGAATGTTATAATTTATTTCATCTGCGATTTTGGGTCTATTTTCACCCATAATTGTTTATTTAGCTTCTTGGTGGAGATTAAAGAGGGATTCAAGGGGAAACAATTTGAGGTAAGATTTTTGGACTTAAAACTCGATTATATTGTGAAATCCACCTAGAAAATCATGGAAACTTAAGCTAAAAATGGAAGAATTAGGACTTGGAATTTTGGATTTTTGATTGGGAATTTGGAGGATCATTTGGGGTCGGATTTGAGATCTTTTGGTATGTATGAACTCGTGGGGAGATAAGGAACCCGTTGATGTAAAAAATTCTGAATTTCAAGAAGTGGGCCTCGGGCTCAGGTCTTGCTAATTTCGGAATTTTGGTATTTTTTGATTGTATTCGCTTGAGCTTTATTCTCTTAGCATATTGTGACATATTCGTTCTGATTTTGGATAGATTCGACGCGCGTGGAGGCCGATTCGAGGGGCAAAGGTGTCGTGAGCGAGAGATTTAGCCGGTTCGAGGTGAGTAATGATTGTAAATGATGTTCTGAGGGTTTGAAACCCTGGATTGCACAATTTAGCGCTATATTGAGGTGAGGCACACGCTTGATGACGAGCGTGGGGTCGTGCACTGATGATAGGCTAAATTGTATAGTTTGGCCTACGTCCGGGCTCTAACTTAAGGATGCTTTACTGTTGCAAGTGTATAAATAATGCAAAAATTGGCTCTAATAGTGACTTTTATGTTTCACAGGAGTGCAATAATCGAATGAGGACTTATGATGGTGATCCGGGAAAAATTTGGAATTAATGGATGAAAAAAAAGAGCAAAGCTCGTTAGTAGTGGAAAACCCCACTAGCGCGGGCATTAGCGCGGCCTTAGCGCACCCGCGCTAGTTCAGCAGTCCAAAACAGAATTAAACCCCACTAGCGCGGGCAGTAGTGCGGCCTTAGCGCGTCCGCGCTAGTCCAGATTCGGGAACGATAGTTCTAAAAGGGCAAGTTCGGAAGTCCAAGTAAATCTACACAAACTATACAAGGTTTAATATGTCCAAGAGATAGAGGGAGTTCAAGTTTTGAAAACAAGAAAGAGAGGCAAGAAGGCAACTTGGAAACACAATTTCTTATCTCTATAATTTGTTCTTCCATCAATGACTATAAATTCTTTTGTAGTTTACATTATTATTATGAGTAGCTAAATATTTTAATCTAAGGTTTTGGTGGAACCCGTTGGGGATGATTTGGTTGTTATATTAATATAGTTTTGAATTTTATTGTTAATCTCTATTTGTTCAACTACGTTTTGATTGTGATTAATTGAAAGGATCCTCAATTATCCGTTCCTATTTATTATGTATCTGCTTGAGAGAGAGTGCATATTTAGGCAGTTGTTTGAACAACATCACTCCCAGAGTATAGACAAGAGTCATAACCGAGGGTTTAGAGGTTGGATTAGAGATAACGATACCTCAGGTGCAATCTAAGTGAACTGTAATGTGAATCTAGCGAGCATAGCTTGAGAGAGTGCGTCTAGTAAATTATCATAATTGCTTGAGAGAGATTTATGGTAGCTGGAGCGTTCATGGTTGATAGAGGCAACTAAGTCAAGCTATAAGAAACATACAACTAAGGAAATCAACAACGGAGGAAACCATTACCTTAGACCTTATTCCAATTGTTTACACTTCAAGCTTAGTTAATTTTCAGCTGTTTATTTATTTCCACTTTTAGTTGTTAGAAATACCATCACTTGTTAATCACAATGTTTGGGAAAATTGATTCTGTTGAATTTAGTAAGTCCAACAAAAGTAATTGATACGTTAATTCCCTATGGTTCGACTCTGGGCATAAATACTCAGATTATATTTGCAATGTCCGTGTGTCTTTTTAAAAGACATAGTTTGGCGTTATCAAATTTTGGCACCGTTGCCGAGGATTTTAACGGTGTTATCAATTACAATTGAAAGAAGTACAAAAATTCTTAGTGTAGTCAGTTTTCTCTATACCCAATCTTTTCATTGAAATTCTCATGTTTGAAATCTTGTGGAATTCAGGTGTATGCCTATAAATTCTTCGAGAACTGGAGAACTGCTAGAAGGACTCTCAGACCCCGAGAAAACATTCAGGGCATTAAACCGTTCCAACAAGAGAATCCAACAATCACACCAGCTTGAATTTGACATGGGTGACGCACAAAACGTCATTGGGAACATGGGGGATCCGCCAGCAAACCCCAACATCAGAATAATGGCACCTCTTGAGCTCGAAGCTGCACTTTATGACTGGGCACAACCCACAGCTGATAACTTGGCCACTGCCATAGCTATGCCCGCAATTCAAGCGGAGACCTTCCAGATAACCAATAATATGCTGTATCTTCTGCAGAATAAAGGATTGTTCTCCGGATCACACATTGAAGACCCTCAACAACACTTGAAAATTTTTATGTCAATTTGTATGACCCAAAGGCAGCCAAATATGACCTTGGAAGCTATCAAGCTGTTACTGTTCCCAATCTCTATGACCCGGGAAGCTCAAACTTGGCTTAGTTCGCTCCTTATCAATTCCATTGTCACCTGGGAGAATTAGTGAAGCAATTCCTGAATAAGTTCTATCTGCCCAACAAGACTGCAAGACAAATTGATGAAATATTGCAGTATAAGCAGCAGCCGACTGAGTCCTTACAAGAAACTTGGGAAAGATTTAAAGGGATGCTAGTGAAGTGTCCTCACCATGGCATTCCAGACCAGATGCTCGGCTAGAGATTCTACATGGGGTTAGCTGACAATCTAAAGGCAAATGTGGATGCTTCAGCTGGAGGTGCATTTTTGAGTAAGACATTCACCGAGTGCAAAGTGCTTCTTGACAAGATGTCACAAAATTCAGGGTGGATGACTAGAGTTACAACACTGGCACCCATAGTTCATTCAGTTCCTCTTGACCCAAATAATTCTCATGCAGAGAACATGGCCGCACTCATGACTCAAATGAGCATATTGACAAAGAATATTGATGAGATGGGTACAAAACAGGTGCACATTGTTGACACAACAAATGGAGGACTGTGTACACCTTGTATTAATCAGTCTTATGTATGTTCATAGAGTGGAGAAGGTGACAATCAAAGGGCAAGAGAAGATATGAATTATGTCAACAACTTTGGGGGTCAGAGACAAGGAGGACAGCAGTAGAGACCGCCATAAAATAAGCAGTACAGGCCAAACATGCAACAGCCTGGGGGTATGCACCCTCAAGGCCAAATGGTGCCAGTACCATATCAGAAACCGCAGGGCTATCCATAGCAAAATCAGTAGCAATTAACATATCAACCACCTCCTCAGCAGCAAGATAACAATATGATGGAAATCAGGGCTATTCTCCAGCAAATCATTGGGACAAATGGTAAAGTGCAGGAAAAGTTGGCAGTACATGATTCAGCTATAAAGAACATTGAAACGCAGTTGGGACAACTGTCCATGGCTTTAAACAACTGCCCTTAGGGAACCTTGCCTTCAGACACAAACATCAACCCCAAGGAGCAAATCCCGAATCAAGTGATGGCAGTGAGTCTTCGGAATGGGAGAGACTTAGACAGAGAGCAGGAAATTATACAAACCAGCAAGGAGAGTACGCCAGCCACTCCAGTTCCATTAGAGGTAGATGAAATAATAGAACTTACTGAAGTGGTGGTTGAACAAAGTCATGATGAAAAAGGTAAGGATAAGGTGAATGAGAAAGCTGCAGAACAGGTGGAACCTCTTGTGCCAGAAAATTCCAATAGAGAGAAGCCAGCAAGCAGTGCACAAAGGGTGATACCTGCACCCTTCCCTCAGAGACTGGTAAAACAAAAGAAGGAAGTTCAATACAAGAAATTCATGGAGATACTGCGTCAAATTCAGTTGAATATTCTTTTGATGGATGCCTTGAGGGAGATGACCGGTTATGCAAAGATGATGAAGGATCTAATGTCACGAAATTTTGATTTTCAGGATCTTTCCACTGTGACTCTGACACAGACCTGCAGCGTAGTAGTGACCAGACCGATGGCTCAAAAGATGTCTGATCCAGGTAGCTTCACTATTCCATGCACAATTGGGAGTTATGAATTTGCAAAGGCATTATGTGATTTGGGAGCCAACATAAATCTGATGCCGTTGGCTGTATACACCAAACTGGGCATTGGTAGAGCTAGACCGACTTCGATGCTGCTACAGCTGGCTGATCGCATGGTGAAAAGGCCAACTAGTATTCTTGATGATGTGTTGGTGCAAGTGGGGAAGTTCGTGTTCCCTGCAGACTTTGTCATTCTAGATTGTCAGGTAGATGAGGAGGTACCCCTTATTTTAGGTAGACCAATTTCTGGCCACTGGGCGAGCACTGATCGATT
This sequence comes from Nicotiana glauca, assembly GCA_026770625.1. Lineage (NCBI taxonomy): Eukaryota > Viridiplantae > Streptophyta > Magnoliopsida > Solanales > Solanaceae > Nicotiana > Nicotiana glauca. The sequence goes on from MU738276.1 coordinate 215,811, forward strand.
GTGAGACTGGGGAATTAAAAATGATACTGAACGATGAAGAACTCATATTCAATGTTCAACAATCTATGATGAGACCTAGTGAATATGCTAATTGCTCTTTAGTGGAGGTAGTAGATGTGATCCTGCAAGAAAATGATGTGACCCTGACTGTTAAAGATCCATTGGAGGCATGTCTGACAAATGTAGAAGAGATGGATGGTGAAGGGTTAGATGAATAGGTCATGGCACTTGAAGGCCAAGGATTCTGGACAAGGTAACCTCGGTTCGAGTCCCTTGAGTTAGAAAAAAGGGCTACACCTCCAGCGAAGCCATCAATAGAGGAACCACCCAAATTGGAGCTGAAGCCACTCCAAGATCACCTCAGGTACGTTTTCTTAGGCCCTGATTCTACTTTGCTTGTTATTATATCATCCGGTTTGCTAGAGGTGCAGGTAGAACAACTCTTACAGATATTGTAGGAAAATAATACTGCCATTGGCTTGAACATGGCAGACATAAAGGGTATTAGCACAGCCTTCTGTATGCATAAGATTCTCTTGGAAGAGGGGCACAAACCTTCCAGAGAACATCAATGAAGGCTGAACCCAAACATGAAAGAGGTAGTAAAGAAGGAAGTGATCAAATGTTAGATGCGAGAATCATCTTCCCCATCTCTAATAGCAATTGGGTCAGCCCTGTCCAATGTGTGCCGAAAAAAGGGTGAATGACTGTTGTGCAAAATGAGAACAATGAGTTGATCTCAACTCGTACAGTCACGGGGTGGCAGATTTTCATGGATTACCAAAAATTGAACACAGCCACCCGGAAGGACCACTTTACCTTGCCTTTCATTGACCAAATGTTGGACAGGCTGACCGGGCGATCGCACTTTTGTTTCTTGGATGGATATTCGGGGTACAATCAGATATCAATAGTCCCCGAAGATAGAGAGAAAACATCCTTCACTTGTCCGTATGACATCTTCGCCTTTCAGAGATTGCCTTTTGGGCTTTGTAATGCACCGATGAAATTTCAACGGTGTATGTTAGCCATTTTTACAGACATGGTGGAGGATATTATGGATGATTTCTCCATGGTAGGGGATTCGTTCGAAGACTATCTTTACAACATAGGAAGAGTGCTCAAAAGATGTGTGGAGACAAATTTAGTGCTAAACTGGGAGAAGTGCCATTTTATGGTACAAGAAGGGATAGTCCTAGGGCATCGAGTGTCCAGTAAAGGAATTAAGGTAGACCATGCTAAGGTTGACGTGATTGAAAAGCTACCACCGCCCACTTCAATCAAGGCGGTGAGAAGTTTCCTTGGGCACGCCGGATTTTACAGGAGATTCATAAAAGATTTCTCCAAAATTGCTAACCCATTATGCAAACTCCTTAAAAAGGATCAGCCCTTTGTGTTTTCTAATTATTACAGGTTGGCATTTGCGGAGCTGAAGAAGAGATTGGTGACTGTACCCATCATTGTTGCACCCAACTGGGAGGAACCATCTGAGCTCATGTGTGACGCAAGTGACTATGCCATATGAGCAGTATTGGGGCAACAAAAGGATAAGTTGATGCACCCGATTTACTATGCAAGCAGAACGCTAAGAGGTGCACAACTCAACTACACTGTGACGGAGAAGGAGATGTTGGCGGTGGTGTTTTCTTTCGACAAGTTCCGATCATATCTAATTGGCTCCAAGGTAATTGTATACACTGATCATGCAGCTTTCAGGTACTTGATTGAGAAGAAGGATTCTAAACCGCGTTTGATTCATTGGGTGCTGCTATTACAAGAATTTGACCTCAAAATTCGTGACCGTAAGGGCACAGAAAATCAAGTCGCTGATCATCTATCACGACTTGAAGGAGCTGAAAAATTAGTCGAGGTCGAAAAGATTCTGGAAACCTTTTCAAACGAGCAGCTGCTCACTACTAGTCTTGAGGAAACGCCATGGTATGCAGACTATGCAAATTACCTGTCCTGCGATATAGTTCCCTATGACCTCTCATCTGTACAAAAGAAAAAGTTTATCATGATTTCCACATGTATTATTGGGACGAGTCTTATCTGTTTAGAATATGTGTTGATAATATGATCCGGAGGTGTGTCCCCGAGATAAAACAATCTTCTATTTTGCAGGCTTGTCATGCATCAGCATTGTCACGGCCCGAATTTTCCACCATCGGGAGTCGTGATGGAGCCTACTGTCGGAGTTAGACAAGCCAAACATTTAAACATTTTCCGATAACAACCCAACAATAATAATATTAACGAGTCATTTAACTATAAGCGAAAGTCTTTAAAACATAAATAACTGAAAACCCAAAGTGCGGAAGTTTAAAATTTCTCTACCTAAGACTGGTGTCGCTATCTCAAAAAATACTAAAGAGTGCTACAAAAAAGTCTAAATAGAAATACATAAATGTATGTCTCGGTACAATGAAAACAAATTGAAAACATGGAAAGGAACTTCGGCCTGCGAACGCCAGCTAGGCTATCTCGTAAGTCCCTGGACTAAAGTCAGCTCCCGATCAATATCCTACTGCTGTGGTCCAAAAGCTGCTCCTGTACCGTGATCTGTGCAAAAGAGCACAAAAGTGTAGCATCAGCACAACAGACCCCATATGCTGGTAAGTGCCTGGCCTAACCCCGGCGAAGTAGTGACGAGGCTAGACAGGACTACCAATCAACCTGTACAGTTCAATATATATATATATATATATATATATATATATATATATATATATATATAT
>MU738277.1:728-23284 GCA_026770625.1 Nicotiana glauca
TCACATAACACTCGAGGCCTGAAAGCCTCCTCACATCACTCAACATATCCTCACAGATGGCCCTCGGCCTTGATCAGTCCAGAAAATAGTCATAAGCCACTTGTGCTTCAGTAAAACACTAATGCTCAGCTCATTGACATTTTAAATATCATTTAAATCTTGAGTTGAGTATAAACGTAGCTGTATTCACAAAATAATATAATTCAATTGGACAGAACTCAATAATATTTCAGTTCGTTTGGAAAAATAGTGATGTAAATTCACAAAAGATTTCAGATAATTGGCACAAGGCCCAAGTTTGGCAATAAGCCCAAGTCATGATAAAAATCAATAATTCTTTAACAAATACGCGGTAAAATCAACAACCGGGACGGACCAAGTCACAATCCCCAACGGTGCTCTACCCCACGCTCATACCTGGCGTGCAAGTCACCACAATATAGCACTATGATGTGCAAGTCCGGGGTTTCAAACCCTCAGGACATCATTTACAAGTATTACCTACCTCGAACCGGTGAAATCTCTATCCCGCGACGCCTTTGCCCCTCAAATTGGCCTCTACCCGCGTCGAAACTAGCCAAAAACAGAGCGAATACATCACAATATGCACATGGGACAATACCCAATCGAAAGAACTCAAAAAATACTAAAAATCACGAACTTGGCAAAACCCGATCTCCAGGCCCACATCTCGAAAAAAATTATGAAACTTACATTTTCGGACTCCTCGTCTCGCCACGAGTCCGTACATACAAAGAACTCCCAATTCGGACCACAAATGGCCCCTCAAATCCTAAATTTAAGATTTTTGCTCCAAGCCCTAATTTCTTATAATTTTGCTATATTTTCAAGAATTCCATGGATGATTCTTGAATAAAAACATGTATTTAACTCATAAAACTTACCTCCAATCAATTCCCAGTCGAAACTTCTTACTTCCCGTCGAACTTGCTCCCAAGACGCTCAAAAATGGAGGAAAAAAATGAGTTGGGTCGCTGGGGAAATGTCCTTAAAACATTCTGTCGCATTCTGACTTTCCTTCATCGCGTTCGCGACCACTCTCCTGCGAACGCGAAGAACAAATTTTCTGAAATCCCCAATTGCTCTACGCGAACGCGACAAGACTTGTGCGAACGCGATGCACTGCAACCCTCTCCTACGCGAACGCGATACATGCATCGTGAACGCGCTGCCTAAACGAATTGGGCTCCCAGGCCCTTCTACGCGGACGCGACGATCCCTCCCGCGAACGCGGCCTCTATTTCGCGAACGCGAAGGCAAAAATTCTAGGGCTCCCATTTCCACTACGCGTTCGCGATGCTCCCCACGCGAACGCGATGACCAACGCACCAGCAACATTCCAGCAGCAAATTTGCTGTGCTCCAAGGCCAAAAATGGTCCGTTTAACCACTCGGAATCAACCCGAGGCCCCCGGGACCTAAACCAAAACCACCAACCTACTCCAAAACATCATACGAACTTGTTCCAATCCTCAAAACACATCAAACAATGCTAAAACCATTAAAACACATCGGATTCAAGCCTAGCTTTCTTCAAAACTTCCGAAACTTGCAGTCGACAAAAAACCTCACCAAACGACGTCCGAATGACCTGAAAATTTGCAGACATAACCAAAATCACCTAACGAAGCTACTGTAACTCTTGGAATTCCTTTCCGACCCTCGGATCAAAATCTCACCTATCAACCGGATTTCGCCAAAATTCCAACTTCGCCAATTCAAGCCTAATTCTACTCCGGACCTCCAAATCCAATTACGATCGCTCTCCTAAGTCACAAATCATCTTCCGGAGCTAACCGAACCATCAGAATTCACATCTGATCCCTCTAACAACATAGTCAACTTCCGGTTGACTTTTCTAAAACAAGCTTCCTTCTAAGAGGCTAAATGCCTTAATTCCAACTAAAACCAACTCAACTCTACTCGATCAACTCTAATACCAATATTGAAACATGAAACAACACAATAAGGGGAAAACAGGGCGGTAACTCACGTGACAACGGGTCGGGTCATCACACATATCCTTCTTGGTCTCCAGGTCGCCTCCTCGACCGGCTGACCCCGCCACTGAAGCTGCACTGATGCAATGTTCTTTGACCTCATCTTTCTAACCTGCATGTCCAATATTGCCACTGGCTCCTCAACATAATATAGATCCTTGTCCAGCTGGACTAAACTGAAATCCAACACGCGCGATGTATCATCGTGATACCTCTAGAGCATCGAAATATGAAATATCGGATGAACTCCTGCCAAGCTGGGAGGTAAGTCAAGCTCATAAGAAACCTCCCTAACACGCCTCAATATCTCAGAAGGGACAATAAACCACAGACTCAACTTCCCTTTCTTCCCAAATCTCATGATGTCCTTCATACGCGAAACTCGAAGCAGAACCCGCTCTCCAACAATATAGGAAACATCACGAACCTTCCGGTCCGCATAGCTCTTCTATCTGGATTGGGCTATACGGAGTCTATCCTGAATCACCTTGACTCTCTCCAAAGCATCCTGAACTAAGTCTGTGCCCAATAATCTAGTCTTACCCGGCTCGAACCAGCCTACTGGAGATCTACACCACCTACCATATAAAGCCTCACACGGTGCCATTTGAATGCTGGACTGATAACTATTGTTGTAAGAAAACTCTGCCAATGACAGGAACTAATCCCAAGAACCCCCAAACTCAATCACGCACGCACGGAGCATATCCTCAAGAATCTAAATAGTACGCTTGGACTGTTCGTCCGTCTGTGGGTAAAATGATGTACTCAACTCTACTCGAGTGCCCAACTCATGATGAACGGCCCTCCAAAACCGTGATGTGAACTGAGTGTCTCTTTCCGAAATAATAGAAACAGGACTATCATGCAAACGCATGATCTCCCGAATATAAATATCTGCCAGCCATTCCCAAGAATAAGTAGTACACACAGGAATAAAATGAGTGAACTTGGTCAGCCAATCCATAATAACCCAAATGGTATCAAACTTCCTCAAAGTCTGTAGGAGCCCAGATACGAAGTCGATGGTGATCCGCTTCCACTTCCACTCCGAAATCTCTATCTGCTGAAGCAATCCATCCGGTCTCTAGTGCTCACACTTCACCTGCTGACAGTTGAGGCACCGAGCTACAAACCTAAGTATATCTTTCTTCATCCACCTCCACCAATATTGTTGTCTCAAATCCTGGTACATCTTCCCAGTATCCAGATGGATGGAATACCGCAAACTGTGGGCCTCCTCTAGAATCAGCTCCCAAAACCCATCAACATTGGGTGCACAAACCCGACCATGCGTCCTCAATAATATGTCCTCGCCAATGGTCACATCCCTGGCATCACCATGCTGAAACTTGTCATTGAGGACAAGCAAATGAGGGTCATCATACTGCCGTTCCCTGATACGATCAAATAAGGAAGACTGAGAAACCGTGCAAGGTAGAATCCGACTAGGCTCCGAAAGATCCAACCTCACAAACTGGCTGGCTAAGGCTTGAACATCCATCACCATAGGCCTCTCTGATGATGGTAAATATGCCAAACTCCCCCAACTCTCCGCCCGGCGACTCAAGGCATCAACCACTACATTGGCCTTGATCGGGTGATATAAAATAGTGATGTCATAATCCTTCAGCAACTCTAACCACCTCCTTTGGCGCAAATTTAGATCCTTTTGCTTGAACAAATGTTACAAGCTCCGATGGTCAGTATAAATATCACAAGGCATACTTTATAGATAATGGCGCCAAATCTTTAGGGCATGAACAATGGCAGCTAACTCAAGATCATGGACAAGATAATTTCTCTATGTATCTTCAATTGTCTGGACACGTAGGCAATCACCCAACCGTCCTGCATCAATATCGCTCTAAGGCTAACTCTCAAGGCATCACAATACACAATATAAGACACCGAACCTGTAGGCAATATCAAAATTGGGGCCGTAGTCAAAGCTGTATTGAGCTTTTGGAAGCTCGCCTCACACTCTTCCATCCACTGGAACGGGGCACCCTTCTGGGTCAGTGTAGTCATAGGGGCTGCAATCGATGAAAATCCCTCCACAAAACGATGGTAGTAACCTACCAAACTAAGGAAATTGCGGATCTCTGTAGCTGAGGATGGTCTGAGCCAACTTTGCACTGCCTCTACCTTCTTCGGATCCACCCGAATACCCTCACTCGATACCACGTGGCCTAAGAATGCCACAGAATCCAACCAAAACTCGCATTTTGAAAACTTTGCATATAACTTCTTTTCCCTTAGCGTTTGAAGTACTGTCCTTAGGTGCTACTCTGCTCCTCCCGACTCAGGGAATACACCAGGATGTCATCAATAAAGACAATGAAAAAAAAGTCAAGATATGGCCGCAATACGCTATGCATCAAATGCATAAATGCTGATAGGGCATTGGTTATCCCAAATAACATAACAAGAAACTCGTAATGACTGTATCGAGTCCTAAAAGTAGTATTCGGGATATATGGCTCCCAAATCTTCAACTGATGGTAACCTGAGCGCAAATTAATCTTAGAAAACACCTGTGCGCCCTGAAGCTTTTCAAACAGATCATCAATACGAGGCAAAGGATAACGGTTCTTCATTGTAACCTTGTTCAACTGGCGATATTTGATACACACATGTATAGAACCATCATTTTTCTTCACAAACAAGATAGAAGCACCCCAAGGTGAAACACTGGGCTGAATAAAACCCTTATTAAGCAATTCCTGAAACTAATCCTTCAAATCCTTCAACTCAGGAGGAGCTATATGATACAGAGGGAAAGAAATGGGCTGAGTGCCCGGTAACAGATCAATGCCAAAATTAATATCTCTATTAGGCGGCATTCCTGGAAGGTCAGCTAGGAACACATCGGGATAATCCCGTACTACTGGTACTGAATCAACTGAAGGGGTATCAATACTGACATCTCTTACATAAGCTAAATATGCATCACACCCCTTCTCAACCATACGCTGAGCCTTAAGGAAAGAAATAACTCTATCGGGAGTGTGATCTAAGGTATCTCTCCACTCAACACGCGGTACACCTGGCATAGCCAGCGTCACGGTCTGGGCCTAACAATCGAGAATAGCATAATGGGGTGACAACTAGTCCATGCCCAAGATAATATCAAAATCAACCATGCTGAGTAATAACAAATCAGCTATGTTCTCAAAACCACAGAGAGCAACCAAACACAACCAATAAATGCGGTTCAGAACAAGTCAATCTCCCACAGGAGTAGGAAAATAAATAGGCGAACTCAAAGAATCCTGAGGTATCCCCAAATGCAGAGAAAAATAAAAAGACACATAAGAGTAAGTAGAGCCTGGATCGAATAGAACCGATGCATCTCTATGGCAGAACAATATAATACCTATGATGACAAAATCAGAGGCAATAGCCTCGGTATGAGCAGGAAGGGCATAATATCTGGCATGGCCTCCCCCTCAAGGGAAACCTCTAACTCCTCGACCTCCACCTCTAGCTGGCTGAGAAGGTGGGTTGCAGCTGGAGCTGTAATCATAGCCTGAGAACCCTGCGGGGCACGATGTGGACGAGAAGTCTCTAGAGGTGCACCCCTCCTAAGTCTAGGGCAATCCCTCACCACATGGTGTGTGCCACCACACTCAAAACAATCTATGGGAGGATATGTTGGTTGTGACTAGCTGGGACTAGGTCTGCATGACTGACCTCTTAAAGCACCTCGCGAAGGAGGCGCACTTGAAACTGGAGGTGCAAAATAAGGCTCCTGAGGCCTAGGAGGAGCTGGAGCACTAATGGCTACTGGAAGAGCTGAATAAACAGGGCGACTCATATGACCCCTACCATGACGACCTACAGCTGGGGTATGGGCACCAGAATAATAGCTCGACTCTCGAGACCTCTTGGCAACCCTCTCCTATTTCTCCCTAGCATGCATACCCTCAATACTCCTAGCAATGCTCACCATCTGCTAATAAGGAATATCCATCTCCAACTCACGTGCCATGCTAGACCTGATGTTGGGAATAAGCCCCTCAATAAAACGGCGAACCCTCTTGCGAACAATATAAAAAAAGCCGATACATGCCTAGCCAAGCTAGTATATGGGATAGAATCCTCTGAGACAGTCATAGCAAACTGGTACAAATGTTCAAACTCAGTGCGCCATGCATCTCTGAGGCTCTGAGGAACCAACTCTCTTAGAAATATATCTGAAAATTGGGACCAAGTCAGTGAAGCAACCTTATCTGGACTATCTAACTCATAGGTGCGCCACCACTTATAGGCGGCTCCACGAAGCTGGAAGGTAGTGAATAAAACACAGCTCAATCCTGATATACCCATTGTACGGAGGATACGGTAGCACTCCTCTAGAAATCGCAAGGAATCTTCGGATGCTAGTCCACTGAATACCGGAGGATCATACTTCTTGAACCTCTCAAGTCTCCGCTGCTCATCCTCTGAAGTTGCTCCCCTGTCCTCGGGCTGAACTGGCACTACAGGTGGTACACTAATAATCGCAGGGACCTACTCAACATACACTCGCTACTCAAGAGTGCGGGCGGCGGGAGTCTATGCTCCTCTCCCAGCTGCGATATGGCCGCCGCAAGGGGAAGTAACCCTGCCTGAGCCAACGTGGTGTACATGCTCATGAACTATACCAGAATCTCCTAAAGAGATGGAGTACTAGTAGCAGTAGTAGATGTGTCAGGTTCCTAGATTCCAGCTGGAACCGCTAGTGGCACCTCGTGTGCGTCCTCGGCCTCTACCCCAGCCCCGGCCTCTAACAGCTATAGTAGGGGGCATGGGTGCCTGATCATCTTAAGTAGCACGTGTCCTCACCATATGTGAGAGATTAGAAGACAAAAGTTTAGAATTGTGATGTCAAAATATCACACGAAATGGAAATCAAATGAAATGGAAAGTTTCCTAACAGTTACATAGCTTCTTATAGATAAGTAAAGACGTCTCCGTACCGATCAATAAAACTCTAATAAACTGGCGTGTGATCCGTGACTCCGATGAACCTAGAGCTCTGATACCAACTTGTCACAATCTCGTTTCGCCCTTCGTGAACCATCTTGACGGCATCAAGTCTCTATGACTAGGTAATCCTAAATTGCGAAAGATAACCAAACTTGCAGAATATAAAACGGTTCAAAAATAGAAATAAAGCAATAATAGTGTTAAATGTGCCACTAGGCATACACCATATGTATAACTCTCAAAACCAATATCTAAATCCAAAATCCTGAACCCCACGAATCATAAGCTAAGATAAATGCTACATAGCTCTAACTCCGGAATGTCTAACAAACAGAAAAGTACTGAAGGGCTAAATACTAAAGCAGGAATAGAAAGAGACTCCTTAGTCTGCGGACGCGACAGATGTACCTCGGAGTCTCTAAGCAGTCACCTCCCTCAAAGATGATAGTCCTAATCAGTGGTACCTGGGTCTACACATGAAAAACATGCACACAAGGGGCATGAGTACACCACAACGGTACTTAGTAAGTGCCAAGCCTAACCTCTATTGAGTAGTGACGAGGAAGGTCAGGGCCCTACTGAGGTTAACTAAATAATCAAGTGACAGGATAAAATAAGTAGTGAAATTGAGAATCAAAGGTTAGAATCTATACAGCATAATAACAGTGCAATAATGGAAATAGAATAAACGCAAAACCAGGAAATGCCACTCACAACTGGGATAATAACCGCGGATCACTTGATATCCCGAGGATCTCTTAGTATCCTAAATATATGCCAGGGATCTCTTGGTATCACGAGGATCTCTCAGTATCCTCAATATACGTGCCAAGGATCTCTTGGTATCCTGCACCTCAGTCTAGATCATAATTTCGTATAGGGGATATCCCGGGCTGCTGTCCCATAATCCCAAATTAAAAGTACACAGCAGCAACACAAGAATATTAAATTAAATGCCAAATTCGTACAAGTAAACGGTAAACTCTAGCCTAACATGCTTCACGTAATTAAGGCAGTTTAAGCAAATATGCAATTAAGTCAACTAAACATGCTTTTCAACCTAACAACAGACTAAGTTTGGAAATAGGATAAAACAGGAAAGGAAGGAGCACAACTTAAATACTTAAAGTAAAACTGGGTTTTTCAACAATTAGCTCAAGTATGCGCTCGTCACCTCACGTACAAGGCATTTAAATTATCAAATATCATATCCTAAGGGGAGGGTCCCCACACAAGGTTAGACAAACCACTTACCTCGAACAAATGCAAGTCAACCCGAAACCACGCCTTTGCCATGAGTACTCGACTCCAAGTAGCCCAAATATATTCAATTAAATTTCATAATGTAAATAACACTTCAAGTAACTGATTATATAATTAAATTCTAAGCTAATATGCAAAATTATATAAAATTACCAAAATGCCCCTCGGGCCCACGTCTTGGAATCGGGTAAAATTTACATTTTCAGAAACCTTGCATTCTCACGAGTCTAACCATATCCAAAATTATCCTAATCCGATGTCAAATTCCCAATCAAAGCTCAATCTCTTGGCCTAAGAACTTTTCCCCCAATTTCCACCAAAATTTCGAAATTAAATGATGGATTCAAGTGTAGATTCATGGAAATTAGTCTAAAATGAGTAAGAATCACTTACCAAAATTGCCCAGGTGAAAATCACTTCAAAAATTGTAATCTCTCGAGCTCCCAAAACCAAAATATGAATTATGGTCTAAACCCTCGATTTTGGGTTTTAAATTTTGCCCAGGTTTTTCCTTAATCGCGATCCCGGAAGGCCAATCGCGATTGCGAAGAACAAAAATTCATGTGCCTCAAGTTACTCTATGCAAACGCGGAACCCCGTCCACAAACGCAATGCCTAGCTCCCTCAGACTTACGTGATTGCAGTTGACTTCACACGACCGTATAGAGAAACACTTACCCACCATTGCTACCTTATTTCTTCTCCGCGAACGTGGACTAGCCCACGCATTTGCGATTCAACACTACCTCAAAGTTACGCGTTCACATTCCTTCTCACGCGAACACGAAGAGAAAAATTCCCTTAGCCTCGCCTAAGCCTTCGCGACTGCGATACTCTCCACGCTATCGCGATGAAGAAATGTCTGTAAAACAAACCGGCAAAAATTTGATGCCTTTCCAAGTCCAAAAATGGTCCGTTGAGCATCCGAAACACACCCGAGGTTCTCGGGACCTCAAACAAACCGGCCAACCAATCCTAAAACATGATTAAAACTATTTCCAACCTTCAAAATGCTCAAAACAACATCAAAACACCTATTTTTCGTCAGATTCAAGTGTAAGAATCCCTAGAACTCTAAAAACATGCTTTTGATCATAAAGTCTATCAACCCACATCTGAATGACTTGAAATTTTGCACTCACATCCCAAATGACATAATGGAACTACTGTAACTCTCAGAATTCCCTTCCAACCCTCAGATAAAAATCTGACTATCGAGCCGGAAACTTCGAAAATTCAACTTTCGCCATTTCAAGCCTTTACTAGCTATGGACCTCCAAAACACAATCCGAACATGCCCCTAAGCCCAAAATCACCTAACAAAGCTAAAAGAACCATAGTATTTCCATTCCAAATACGTCTTTACTCTGTTCCAACTACAATCAACTTTCTAAAATTTAAGCTCTCATTTAGGGACTAAGTGTCCCAAAACCTCTTCGAAACTCAAAACTAAACATCTCGACAATTCAAAATAGCCAAAATAAACTTGGGAAAAGTAGTTTATAGGGGATCGGAGCATTAATTCTTAAGATGACCGGCCGGGTCATCACAAAGACTGTCTAAACTGAGTCAACCCAACCCCAAAACCAAAAAAATCACTTAATTTCTCTGGTCTCTCATCTTCACTCTAATAAAACCTAGCCGCCTCACAATCCCATGTCGCCTCCACCATGAACCACCATTGAAAATTGCCTCATGGTGGTTCCGGTGGTCAAATCAGTCCCAAAATGATACCACGAACTCCCCTGCATCTCCCCATTCCAAATCTTCACTCCCCTTTCTTCGAGTCAAGACCGTTTCGTTCGAATCTTAAATCAAAAAATTCAGCCAAAATTTCAACCGTTCCAAATCTTAGATCCCGGAAAAACCCTAAGTCTTTTTCTCCTCTTTGCATGGTTAGCGAATGGTCAGAAGAACCCCAAACCACCATTAGTTGATTGTCCCCGTTAAGGGAAGGTTATTAATGACAGTTGGGGGTTCATTTTCTTTCTTCAAAAGTTTCACCCTAGTTCATAAAGGATTTCTAAAACAGACAAGGTTACTCCTTCCTCTTTTATTTTATTCCTTTCTGCTTTTCCCTCTTTTTTCACTTTTCATGGTTTTGTTTTGCTCTAGTTGAAAGGCTGGTTTTTCTGGTTTTGAGTTTTTAATCATGCTTCTGTAATTGCACATTAATAATAACCATTTCGTTTAGGGTTAATGTTTTAATTAGCCATTGGAATTTCAGTTTCCTTTTCAATTTGCGTGTTGGTGTTCAATGAAGTTTAAAATTATAATTTTAACATCATTTGATTCCTTTTTTTCTTTACTGGCTGCTTTAATTGTTCAAAGTTCGAAATAGGTTGTTCATTGTTGAGTACTTGTTAAATGTGAGTTTCAGTTGATGAATTATTGAATTGTTTCTGATTTTAAAAAAAATAGTTATGCCTTTTGAATTAATCTGCCTCTGGTTTATATTAGAGAAGTGTTAGTTTAAGTTGTGATTCTTCAGGACTTTTAAGGTTTAAATGAACAAGTAAAAACTTTAGGGATCCTTTTAAATTAGAAAAGTTAGGTTAGAACCTGAAATAAGTAGCAATATATGGAATAAAAAGGGGTTTTCACTTGATCTAGAAATCAGATATCTCTAGAAAGTGTACAGCTGTCCAAGTTGTTATAAAATGTGCTGAAATATAGGACAATTGTACCAAGGGATGATAAAAAAGGAATGTACTATCATTCCTTAAGATAAGGAATATGCTCAAAAGATGCCTTCCCATGGGCCGCCTATATGTAGGCTAAAATAGTCTGAAAATGGAGATAGATTTTTGGATACATGTTTTCATCAGCAATTCTCTGAAAAGTTCTATTTTCCTCTGAAAAGTTCATATTCAAAACAGCTTTGAAAAACTGTAACGAAAATTTTTCATTCCTCACAAGTTTTGAAACATGGCTTGAAGATAGAAGGTTTTTCTCGGTCCATTAGCTGGTTTATCTATTTCAGCTGGTCATTTGGGGGGTCTGAAGTTTTGATTCTTTGGTTTTGTTGTGCTGTATTTACTGCTGCTATTTTCTGCTCCCTTCTTCTTGTTCCATCTTCTTGGGCTCTCAGATACTTGTTCTTCTATTTTCTTTGTTGAAGTTTCACTGTCCTAGGTACTGCTTAGATCTCCTATGTAGTTTCATTGTATATTGAGTACTAAAAAATATCAAAAATTTGCAAAGAGATGTGCAATTAATGAGTGTTCTTTGGAAATTGTATGATTAGTTTTTGACTTTAGAAAGTACAATGGCAGGTGTATTAACATGAGCATTTGTGTGTTTCTTCTATGATGTGGTCTTTAGCATGTTGAAATCTGGATTTGCCTAAGCTTAAAATCTCTGTTGTTGTCTTTTAACTTATGTCTTTCAGCTGTTATTCATGCTCTTCTTGTTTATAAGTGACTTAGTATAATGTTGGGCTGATTTAAAGTAAGTAGGCCCTAATTTGTAGATTTGGCCATTGATGGATCAAATCAGCATGTGTTAAGGCCTAAATTCAGATATGTAAAGCTTAGTGTGTGTGCTAACATCTGTGTGTTATGATTGTTGTTTGAATATGTGACTGGTTGTGAAGTTTATTAGCTAACTTGAGGCTTAGTACCTGCAGATTTGGTTGTTAATTGACCAAATCAGTAGTTTCAAGAGCTGCCATTTGTAGGTTTCTGTTTAAATACCTAAAGGGACTATGTAATAGATTAATTATTAGCATTAGTATTTATGTATTAATAGGCTGCCCTATATTAATTTGAAGAATTTTCTTATAAGGACTGTAATAATTTAAGGCATTACTTCCATTTTTACTAATTTTTTAGACAAAAGCATGAAGAGCGTATCTGGCATTATCACATTCTTGTATTCATAAGATACAATAGCCCAATGGGCTAAATTGGAATCCTTAACCCACAAGGGCGAAAAGGGTTTGAGCATGAGGCCCCAATTGAACTTGGCCGGGAAATAAGCCTGGACCTGGGCCATTGGGCCTTGGTCCTGAACCTAAGTTCAAATGTTTACTTTTAGCTATAAATCATGACTAAATTATGTGCTTCTCTTGTGTTGAAAATCACGTATTCAATTCTCAAGAATGGAATGGCAATTTGATTTCCAAATCTCTGATTTTATTTTGATGATGTAGGGAGCTGATGTTCAATTATCGTTAGTTTTAAAGGTAGATATTCCCAAAAAAAGTTAGAAAATATAGCCATTTGGGCCCGCCTGAAGTTGAACCCAATGTGTTTTGTTTGACTCGAATCCGGCAATAGTGTCATCAAATCCCCTTCCACTTTCTGGGCCATTTTGTAGCCCAATTTTCAGCTCTCAAAGCTGATTTGTTAGCGGGCTGTTACTGGCCCATTTCCCTTGTCCCAAAATAATTAAAAACCCTTCATAATCAGCGAGCCTTTGTTCAGCTTAAATTAGTCTCAAATAGGAATATCCTAGGTGACCTTAATTGAATAAGTTTCTTCTAAAAAACCATTTGTGGTGCGCCATGTTTTATAACCCATAACATATGGCTTTTTTGAACCTAATTAAAATTTGTAAAGTTGAGGTGTGCCATGTTGAATAAAACTCCTAAGACCATGGACCTCATTTAATTAATAATAAGTCTTTTAAAATCGGAGTGTGCCATTATTAAATTTTCCATGGCCCTCGCATACATTATTTTTAAATTTAAACCCTCATAGTTTCGTTTAGGCCCGACATAGAATAGTATTGCGATTATGTATACGTTCGCGTAACATAATTGCAAATTTAACTCAGAAAATGACTCGAGGGATGCGTTCAATCAACTTCAACCAAATATTTTTTAATAAATCAACAAAAAGCGTTATTAATCATGGACACATTCATGTGACATGATTTTCACGCCCCAAAAGAAAAGAGTATACGTACGCGTAATTCAATTCTTTAATTACGAATAATTCAAGTAATTTAAAAGCGGTAAAAAGATAAATGCACGCAGGTCTTAAAAATGAGTAGTTAAATAATTTAAGCCAAGTAATAATCACCAAGCGACCGTGCTAGAACCACAGAATCCGGAAATGCCTAACACCTTCTCTCAGGTTAATAGAATTCCTTATCTAAAATTTCTGGTTTGCAAACTCTTTAAAAATAAAACTTCCTTGATTTTGGATTTAAAATAAATCGGTGACTTGGGACACAGTAACTTATTCCAAGTGGCGACTCTGATAAACTAAATAATCTCACTTCGAATAATGTTACTTTAATTGGAAAAACTCCTTTATATACCCCCTCGGGTGGTAAAAAAAGAGGTGTGACAGCTCTGGCGACTCTGCTGGGGAATTTGATCAGGAATCTCTAGTTTAGGGTTCAAGAATTCGATCTTGTCAATATGATTTTTATTTGGCTTTATTGTTGATATTACTGTATTTTATGGACTTAATGTGCTAATTGACATTTACCGCTTTGATATTAATTGAACTGTATTTAAATGTCTTCTTACTCCACCCCTCCGAGTCTTCTAAAAATGGTGCACACATTGGCGTGACTCCCTTTTCTGTAGAAATTATACCAAATAGATCGAGTTTGGGCCAGCAACAAGGCCGTGTAGATTTTAGTGCTCCTAGTACATTGCCCCTTCTTCGGCCCCAGTTGTCCGCTCGAGTAAGCTAGGTCTAGAACACAACCCCGGGTTTTAAACCTAGAATAACACAACATCATGCTGGATACCTAGTAGGAACAAATATTTGTATCACGTGCATTTGACCTTGGGGACTCAACACATGTGTTGGGTCCGTCTAGGACATGGTTACCCAAAATAAATACCATCCTGGCGCATCCTACGTGCTATGTGATTATTTAATTATCTTTGGCTTGCATGTTTTGCTGGCTAGGAAAAGGAAATAAAAAGAAAAACCAAGAGTGAGGTAGGATAGATAATTTACCCGGTTCTAAAAATCCCGGTATTTGAAAATGTCTTGAAACTCTGCCAAAATTTTTGAAAAGAAAAATGGAAAAAGGAAAATGTATTTAAAAAAAAAGTGAGTGAAATATCATATTTTTTAATTATGTCAGAATTGACCGAACTACGCAGGTATGATTTTCAACGGATGTGGGATACATAGGCAACCCACATAAGGTTCGACCTCATTTTTTACAAATAACAATCAAATAAAGTGTGGTTTAGGTCTTTGGTAAAAATAATAAGCCAACCCAACTTCACTTGTATTTTAAGCCGTTTCTTGCCAGAATAACCTTAGATTACCTTTTAATTGTCGAAAGGCTATTTTCGGGAGGAACGGGCAAGTCTATATAAAAGGTGTCTTTTCCAATAAAATATTTTCCCCCGGCCTCAAAAATTTGCTTCGAATTGCAAAGGGGCCACGTTTGCAAAACGATCATATTTTCTAAAGTAGCATAAAATAGGTCTTTGTCCGTCCTTTTATTTAATAAAAAATCATGCAAAAGAGTCCACAATAGTCAACCCTAACCTTAACCCTCCGCAGGTACAAATGAATACTGTCCAGAACCCGTCACAAATGAGTACTTCCCAGGACCCGTCACAATCTATCATAGAACGGGCTCAGTTGCAGCTTCGCAGGTGATGGAATGATTTAGATGAACATGGTTAGGATTGGGTGAAAGAACAGTTGGGTTCCCTTATAGACATCATGCGCATCAAACGTCGGGAGGATTTAATCAATGCCTTGGTAAGCTTTTTGGATCTTATCCACAATGTGTTCCGCTTCTCTGATTTTGAGCTGACCCCCACTCTGGAATAAATGGCCGGGTATATTGATTTTGGCCAAGATTTAAGAAAGCAGCAACTCATATTCCCAAGGGCTCCCTCTGTGCACAAGTTCTTCGATCTTTTAAACATTAGTAAAAAAATGAATAAGGCCCATGTGAGCAAAAGATGTTGTTCTTTCTACTTCTTGTACTTCAGGTTCGGGCACTCAGTTAGGTTTGAAACACATGAAAAGGGGTTGCATAACAAACAAGACAAGAGCACATGTCAAATTCATCGTCAGTTTGCCTTCATCGTGGCATTTCTAGGAATCATGATCTTTCCAAATGCAAAGGGCACAATAGACACTCATATGGCCAGAATCGCACAAATCCTCATTACCAAAAACAATCACACATATGTCCCGTTAGTGCTGGCGGACATTTATGAGGCATTAAGCTTGTGCAAATCTGGGGCTCAATTCTCTGAGGGTTGCAATATTCTTCATCAAATGTGGGTGATCTAACACCTTTGCCATCATCCTAAGTTCATGAGATATGCTTCGGACGAAAATAATTTCATCAAGAATTATGAGGAAAGGGTGGAAGACTACGAACCGCCAGAAGGATCTGAAGCTTGGATCTCCCATTTAAGAAATCTGAGAGCAAATCAAATTGAATGGACCATAAGATGGCTTCTGGTAATAGAAGTCATATACATGACAGCTTTAAAGGGTTACTTGATGATGATAGGATTGAGGAGTATCACACCATATGCACCACAAAGAGTTCTGAGACAACTGGGAAGATATCGGGTCATACCAAAGATGCAAATCTAAGTACCCAAGTTATTGAATTACACCCAGAAGCAATGCTACCCAAGGCTTTAGTTCAACAAGATTGGAATGGTTGTTGATATCTAAAAAATGACACCCAAGTACCAGACCTGGCTAGGGGAGAAGTTGATCCGAATTATGCTGCTTGGTTTGAAAGAAGGTTTTGTGTGAACAATGAGCCAGAGCCCGAGAGGCCTTCCAAAAAGCCCCACGTTCAAGCTTTTGATGACAAAATCCAAGAAAGGTTGTCCTGGGGAGAAAAGGAAAAGAAATATCTGTCACACCTCCTTTTTCCGCCCCCCGCGAGGGGTAAAGGAGTTTTTTCCAATTAAAGGACAATCGAAACGGGATTTATTATTAACATTCAGAGTCGCCACTTGGGAGATTTATGGTGTCCCAAGTCACCGGTATAATCTCGAATCGAGGAAAAGAATGTCTCTGTTTAACAGTCCGCGAACCAGAAATCCGGATAAGAAATTCTGTTAACCCGGGAGAAGGTGTTAGGCATTCCCGAGTTCCGTGGTTTTAGCATGGTCGCTCAACTGTCATGTTTAGCTTATTTATCTGATTTTTATACATGGTGCAACTTATATGCCAATTTTAACTTTTAACCGCTTTTATTTAATTTGTCAAAGAAAATTGAACGTCGTCTGAGACATGTCTTTTGATTGCGCTGCATGAAATGAACCTGCAATCCTAAACACATCTGATTCAACGTTTTGGGATTTGGATTTGGGTCGCATGAAATGCACACCCGAATTTAAAAAGGTAAGATTATTAAGCACGCACCTAAAGAGACTATCGTGTTATTTGTTTTGGGAAAAGCCGTGAAATTCGCTAAACGGCCCCTTCGAAAATCTAAGCAGTTAATATATACACTTATGAGGGCCCCACAGTTTGTGCCTTTTCATTTGGCAAGGCTCGTCTCATTTTATTTTAGCGGGATAATCCTACAGTGACTACATTTTGTCTATTTTTCGTTCGTCTCTAAAAATGAAAGAGGAAAAAGGTCCTAATTAATTAACACTTGAAAAGGCCCTAACATAGTAGTTATTTGGTTAAAACAAAAGCAAACGGAAAATTTCACTCGAATTTGTACAAAGGGAGATTTTTTTTATTCTTGTTCTACCAGTGAATATTACTAAAATGGAGATTATAAATAGAACATGAGATTGACGACGGTATTACCAAAACCAACTAACTGTTCCCACACTAATCTAAACTAACATTTTTAAATGAATTGAACAATTAGAAATAACCATATGTAATACACAGCCATTTTTTTGGAACTCTTTTACAACTATCGAAAATACATCTGTATTTGAGAATTGACATTAAGCTAACATTGTTCAAACAACCATCTCAGTATCCTTGAACCTACACGATGATACCTTTAATTCGCTTGAATTTGGACCTCACACTCATGAAAGCTTAAAAAAACAGTAGCTCACATGGTCCAAATACAATTGAGCTAGACACGTTTGCATAAAACCAATCTCATTACAGAAACCAAACATTATACATATGCAACCTTATTACTCATTAATCAGTAAACTATGTATCTAGAACAAAGAAAGGAAGCTCTATTCAAGTATAAATCTAAACAGAAGGAATTCCACAGGAACAAAGCCTGGTCAACACTTCATTTCACCTAAAGCAAGAGTGTACAAATGTGTACCTGATATTGGAAGCAAAATAAAAAGAGGAATGATCAGCACATCAGTAGCATACACAGTAACAAAAAACTCAGTAACACAGAAAACCCAGTAACAAACAGTAGCAGAAAACCCAAGAATCAATGAAACAGTTCAGATTTTTTTTCTTTTCACTAGAACAGAAATACTCTCAAAAATCACTCAACTTTGTGTGCAAAATACAGCCTATAAAACACTCTATATCTCTGACTTAGCAAGATAACAGCCAACCAGTTTTCCTTCTCTCTTAATACTAAACTTTCGGATAAAAAAGCCAGCCTCTCAACTCTATATCTCTAGAGTTTTTTTTTTTTATAATTCCAACCCACTTTTTGCTCTCAAACTAAACTGACTTCTTTTCCTCCAAGAAGCCCAGCCGTTTTTATGTCAAAACTGATCCTATTTATAACTAGGAAAAGACCTCTAAGGTCTGCCTTGAAGCTATCAGACCTAGACCTGCCCATTCCCCTTTGATTCCCACTCCTACTTGTCTTCTTGATGCAAGTTATTTTTGCTCCCCACACTTGGTTCCCATTGTACTAATCAAGAGTCATGGGTGTGTTAGAATATTCATATTAAACCCCATGCCATTGTGTCATGTCCCCCACTGATATTAAACTAAGGTTAATTATTAACCAACCTGACAGACCCTCTTAATTAATTCTAATTAGACCCTGTTAAATCCCAAAATTACCTTTAACCCCTGAAGATTACTGTTCTGCCCTAACTCTTAACAGTCAGTATATAAACCCCTCTAAATTTAACTAACACTGATTATTAACTACTAAACAACCACACAGCTATAACCAATCCTAGTCAAATTTAGGCAGTGATTCATACAGAGTTGAAGCAAGACAGGTGATCCAATATGCAAAATAGGGGTGATTTTCAAATGGGCAATCATTCGATCCAAAAGAGGAGATGAACATATTCATAAACTCAGCTTGATCGCACCAATCAAACAGAAAGAACAAGATGACAAACATACTGGAAAAACGAAACTATCATCATGTGATTCTGGTATTCAAATACAAGAAACTAATTGACGACATTTAATCAATCGACTATATGAGGCACAAAATAAACAAACAGGCCACCAAATGAATTCAGTGGCTTTGGGACGAAACATGGGACTTATGAAACTATCTATTCGACGACATTATTCGAATCTAATATATAGTCTATGAACAGATATAATTGACAACAAACATAGAAAATCGAACAAATAAAAAGGTCATTTGAAGATAGACAGAATAAATTGAAAGACAAATCAAAAAATCAAATAACCTAATACTAAACACGTAACCAGACATTAATAGAACACAAACAGAACAAAAGGAAAGGAAAACTTACCTCCGAAACTTAAAATTAGACGGACCCAGGTTCAAGCTCAGACTTCGACCACTTTGAGGTTGAACGGACATTAGTCGAAGTGTTCTCAATCGAGAACACTACGATTAAGGTCGATTAGACCCCAAATCTCTATTTAATTGGACAAACTTCAACATTTCATTTTCTAGGGTTCTTGAGGGTTCGATTTAGGGTTCGAACAGTTCTGGTCAGATTCGAACCAAATCAGGAGTGGTTTGGTAATGAGGGAGGTCAGAGGAGTGTCTGGTGTGAGTTTGAAGTGGATTGGGATAGGTTTCCATTTGGCTCAAATCATCAAATGAAGATTCGAGAAGATGGGGGAAGATTTGAGCTAAACGAGTGGTGGAATCGTGTTCAAGGTGGTTGAGTGGCTTAAGGGTGTTAAGATGGTGGCCGGTGGCGTTGTTGCCACCGGGTTTCAGGCGAGGGGTGTTTGGTTCTGTCTCTGAGTTAGAGATGATGAACAGGGGGATTGGTTTAGCCGGGGGGGGGGCTGGGTAGGTATTAGGCTTATATAGTTGAGGGGGGATTGATCTTGGCCGTTCAATCAAGCGAGATCGACGGCCTGGATCTTTCACTTAAGAGAAACGACGTCGTTTGGTTAAGTCGTGAGAATGGGTTGACCCGATTCAAAATGGACTGGGTTGTGAGGGGAGCCTGGGACCGTTGGATCAATGGAGATGAACGGCTCCGATCAAACATACATGAAATGGCGTCGTTTCAACTTAACAAGGGCTGAACTGGACCGTTTGATTGAAACAAATCAACGGTCCAGATACGAAATGCCCAAACGACGTCGTTTGAGTCGTTTGAGAGATCAGGCCTTGGATTGGGTTATTTAAGCATTGTGCTTGATTTCATTTCTAATTTTTTTTCCCCAATCCGAGTTTTCCTAATTTTCAACTCCTTTCTTTTTCTTCGTTTAATTAACAAATTTAACAAAATTCTAAAATAAATTGTAAAACCAAAATTAAACTACAAAACGTTAATTAACGCTTAACAACAATTAACACACACGTTATAACATTTAATTAAAAATAAAATCACACAATGGCACATTTAAATGACAAAAATAGAGCAAATGCATATTTTTGTGATTTTCCCTTTTTTAAAATCAAATTATGGTTCAATTAATTCCTAAATGGGCAATTAAATCCTAAATATGCATGCAACGTGTATTTTTGTATTTTTTTCCATTGATTAAACAAGATAAACATTCATAGACAAAAATAATTATCCAAAATGTTCGCGCAAAAATTCTAAAAATTGCACACAAAGGAAAATTATTTTATTTTGAATTTTTTGGGAGTAGTTCTCTTATAGGGAAAAAATTGCGTGCTTACAACTGCCCCTCTTTGTCTAAAAACACGAATAGTTTTCGTGCAAATATAAAGTGAGCGAGCGAATTTTTACCCATTTGAGTACTCCGTGTGAAGCATTTTTTTTTGGAAAAGATTTGACCGAACCTTTGCTTCAAAAGGTCTCCTACATATCCCTGGCTAAAAGGGAATCAGGTCAATGTAGTTTGGGAAGTTTTGGTAGCTGGGACTACCATGGAACTGTGATTTTGCTGTTAGTGCTGCTGCATGCTGTTACTACTACTTTACCAATCTCCTTATTACACCGTGCTAAAAGAAATTAAGAAGCTTGGCTATACTAAGGACTACAAGCTCTTATCTATCTTCAACGTGCTCTTGTTGCCTTGTTTTTTTGTCGGCTTGTATTTCCTCCGGTGCTTCTTTCTTCCAAAAACTGCTGGGGATGACACAGACCTCTTGCTTTTTTTGATCAAAAGTTTCATCATTTTGTTATGTCCGCTGGGGATGCGGCTTCCTTCATTATGCTGGGTTTTTTTTTGTTTTTTGTTGTGACCTTCTGCCTTCCGGTGGGTTACTGATGAAATGTAAAGACTGAACTGCAATGCCTCTGTTCTACGGGTGGGCTCCCGAATGCAACAACTGAAATATATTCTCTCGCTATCCAGGTGGGCGCCTAAATGCAAAAACATGAAATTTATTCCCTAGTTATACAGGTGGGCGCCTAATTGCTAAGACATTATACAGGTGGGCGCCTAAATGCAAAAAACGTGAAACATATTCCCTAGTTATACAGGTGGGCGCCTAATTGCAAAAACATGAAATGTATTCCCTAGTTATACAGGTGGGTGACTAAATGCAATAAAACATGAAATGTATTCCCTAGTTATACAGGTGGGTGCCTAATTGCAAAAACATGAAATGTATTCCCTAGTTAGATAGGTGGGCCCCTAAATGCAAAAAAACATGAAATGTATTCCCTAGTTATATAGGTGTAACGACCCGACCGGTCGTTTTGAGTACTAGCGCTCCGTTCAGCACTCGAAGGCATGAACAGCTTCATATCAGATATTATGACTTGTACGCGAGGTCGGAATTGAATTTCAAGAAGTCCAGAGTTGATTTGGGAAGAGAATTCTCATTTCAGAAGCTTAAAGTTGAAATAATGAGCTAGGATTGGAATTTTGAGTAAACGACCTCGGAATCGGGATCTGAAGGTTCCAGCAGGTTCGTATGATGATTTTGGACTTGGGTGTATGCCCGGATTGGATTTTGGATAACCCTGGAGTGTTTTGGCGCCTATTGTGGAAGTTAGTATTTCAGAAGAAATTTTATAAGTTTGGTTTAAAGTGCGTTTCAGTGTTATCGATGTCCGTTTGGGATTCCGAGATTGGGAATAGCTCCGTATGGTGATTATGGAGTTGGGAGCAGGATCGGAAGTGAATTAGGAGGTCCGTAGACCATTTTGAAGCCATGTGGCTAAAGATAGAAAGTTGAAGGTTTTTGGAGAGTTTGACCGAGGGGTTGACTTTTTGATATCGTGGTCCGAATCAAATTCCGGAAGTTGGAGTAGGTCCGTAATGTCAAATATGACTTGTGTGCAATATTTGAAGTCAATCGGATGTGATTTGATAGGTTTCGGCATCGGAAATAGAAGTTGGAAACTTCAAAGTTCATAAAGCTTGAATTGAGGTGTAATTCATGATTTTGGTGTTGTTTGATATGATTTGAAGCCTCGAGCAAGTCCGTAATGTGTTTTGGGACTGGTTGGTATGATTGGTTGGGGTCCCGGGGGCCTCAGGAGGATTCCGTGTGGTTAACGGATCAAAAATTGGATTTTTGGAAGAGCTGAGTTTGCTGGTATCTGGTATTTCCGCTTCTGCGGAAATGGGACCGCAGAAGCGGCCCCACAAAAGCAAGAAAGTAACCGCAGAAACGTTTGTGGACTAAGGCTTGGGGGACCACAGATGCAGTCAAGGCTCCGCAGAAGCGGGACCGCATCCGCGGAGGAGAGGTCGCAGAAGCGGAAAGGCTGGCTTGGGGAGGAACCGCAGAAGCGGTTTTTGGACCGCTTAAGAGGGACCGCTGATGCGGTTTGGGATCCGCTGAAGCGGAAATTGGCTGGAGCTTGGGGATTGAAGGAGCGAAGATTTGTCCACAAAAGCGGAACCGCATAAGCGGTAATAATTCCGCAGAAGCAGAAATGACTGAAGGCAGAAGCTTAATTTAAGTCGTGATTTGGTTCATTTCTCTCATATTTTCACGGCTTGGGGCGACTGTGGAGAGCTTCAAGGAGGGGATTTTCGCCATCAATGTTAAGGTAAGTTATTCCCACCTATTATAAGTTAAATACATTGATCATGTATGAGATTAAGCA
>MU738277.1:31912-67315 GCA_026770625.1 Nicotiana glauca
TAGTAACTGTATTTCTTTTCTGTCCATTGTATTCCGGACGGATGCTGTGTTGTATTTTATGTCTTTATCAGTAGTCGATCATGCACTTGTGACACCGGGTTTCTGGGAGGGTTTACAACGGATTTGTTCTAATTATTATTATTTAAATTTGAATTCTATTAGTGAATTTTTTTTATTTATAAAAATGGAAGGAAAAAACCCAAGATTTTCAAAAGTATTAAAAGAGGAATAAATTGATGAGTTAGTTGGCTGGCCTGACAGAGGTGTCTGGCGCCACCACGACCCTTAGTGGATTTTGGGTCGTGACAACAGGTGGGCGCCTAAATGCAAAACATGAAATGTATTCCCTAGTTATACAGGTGGGCGCCTAATTGCTAAGACATGAAATGTATTCCCTAGTTATACAGGTGGGCGCCTAATTGCTAAGACATGAAATGTATTCCCTAGTTATACAGGTGGGTGCCTAAATGCAAAAACATGAAATGCATTCCCTATTTATACAGGTGGATGCCTAATTGCTAAGACATGAAATGTATTCCCTAGTTATACAGGTGGGCGCCTAAATGCAAAAAACATGAAATGTATTCCCTGGTTATATAGGTGGGCGCCTAAATGCAAAAACATGAAATGTATTCCCTAGTTATATAGGTGGGCGCCTAAATGCAAAACATGAAATGTATTCCCTAGTTATACAGGTGGGCGCCTAATTGCTAAGACATGAAATGTATTTCCTAGTTATACAGGTGGGCACCTAAATGCAAATAACATGAAATGTATTCCCTAGTTATACAGGTGGGCGCCTAAATGCAAAAACATGAAATGTATTCCCTAGTTATACAGGTGGGCGCCTAAATGCAAAAACATGAAATGTATTCCCTAGTTATACAGGTGGGCGCCTAAATGCAAAAACATGAAATGCATTCCCTAGTTATATAGGTGGGCGCCTAATTGCTAAGACATGAAATGTATTCCCTAGTTATACAGGTGGGCGCCTAATTGCAAAAACATGAAATGTATTCCCTAGTTATGGAGGTGGGCGCCTAAATGCAAAAAACATGAAATGTATTCCCTAGTTATAAAGGTGGGCACCTAATTGCTAAGACATGAAATGTATTCCCTAGTTATACAGGTGGGCGCCTAAATGCAAAAAACATGAAATGTATTCCCTAGTTATAAAGGTGGGC
Organism: Nicotiana glauca; assembly: GCA_026770625.1. Classification (NCBI taxonomy): domain Eukaryota; kingdom Viridiplantae; phylum Streptophyta; class Magnoliopsida; order Solanales; family Solanaceae; genus Nicotiana; species Nicotiana glauca. The sequence continues at coordinate 33,097 of MU738277.1, forward strand.
ACCTAATTGCTAAGACATGAAATGTATTCCCTAGTTATACAGGTGGGCGCCTAAATGCAAAAAACATGAAATGTATTCCCTAGTTATATAGGTGGGCGCCTAAATGTTTTGCCTAAATGCAAAAACATGAAATGTATTCCCTAGTTATACAGGTGGGCGCCTAAATGCAAAAACATGAAATGTATTCCCTAGTTATACAGGTGGGCGCCTAAATGCAAAAACATGAAATGTATTCCCTAGTTATACAGGTGGGCACTTAAATGCAAAACATGAAATGTATTCCCTAGTTATACAGGTGGGCGCCTTCCCTAGTTATACAAGTGGGCGCCTAAATGCAAAAAACATGATATGTATTCCCTAGTTATACAGGTGGGTGCCTAATGGAAAAACATGAAATGTATTCCCTAGTTATACAGGTGAGCGCCTTAATGCAAAAACATGAAATGTATTCCATAGTTATACAGGTGGGCGCCTAATTGCTAAGACATGAAAATGTATTCCCTAGTTATACAGGGTGGCGCCTAATTGCAAAAACATTAAATGTATTCCCTAGTTATACAGGTGGGCGCCTAAATGCAAAAAACGTGAAATGTATTCCCTAGTTATACAGGTGGGCGCCTAATTACTAAGACATGAAATGTATTCCCTAGTTATACAGGTGGGCGCCTAAATGAAAAAACATGAAATGTATTCCCTAGTTATACAGGTGGGCGCCTAAATGCAAAAAACATGAAATGTATTCCCTAGTTATACAGGTGGGCTACTAAATGCAAAAAACATGAAATGTATTCCCTAGTTATACAGGTGGGCGCCTAAATGCAAAAACATGTAATGTATTCCCTAGTTATACAGGTGGGCGCCTAATTTCTAAGACATGAAATGTATTCCCTTTATAACTTGAATCTGTTTCCTCGTTCCTCCGAGAAAATTTCCGACAATGGCAGAAAATTTTCTGCCCTAATTTTGGTGATCTTCCTTGTGGCATGTCTTTCTGCCATCAGCAACATTTTATTTTCCTGTTTCAAATCAAAGAAAATTTTGTTAGTTTAAAACGTGGTGAGTGGTCGTGCCACTCATGCTGGGGGATGGTTTTTCCTTTTCCCTTTTCCCTGCTATGCGTTCCCAAAACAAACTTGTCGGGGATGTTAATATTTGCTGGGGATAATATTTCTGCTGGAGATGGTTTTTCCATTTATCCCTTCCCTGCTTTGTGTTTCAAAACTCGCCGGGGGTTATTTTGCTGAGGATGAATTTTCCTTTTTCTCCTTCCCCATTTTGTGTTGTCCGACCACCTCGGAACTTGGTTAATAATTTGTCAGAGTTGTTCTTATATCTCAAAAATCTGTTGGGGATCCTCTTAGAACTTGGTCGACAATTTTCTCAGCTTTTGTTCTTCAGTCTTTCTCCATACTTCCCCTGACATTCTGGACCAATTCATTATTTGGTCTTGCAACAAACGTCTTTTCGTTTTGTTGCCTTATCTACGGCTTGCCTTGTTTGTATTTTGCTTTTGCACCAATTTGGCAACTGGTAGTAATCTCTGAAAAATCTTTCTCAAAACAAATTGCTGGAAAAAAAGTCTTTAAACAAAGAGATGAAAAATGATGACTTCAAAAGATAGAAAAAGAATAAGTCTTTCTGAACAAATGATGGGGAAAAGAAAAGAAGAAGAACTTATCTGAATGGTATAACCGATCCCAACAAACATGTTGTACATTCCGGATTAATCAACCCAGTCTAATTGTATCAATCAATCATTCTGATGGCCTCATTTGCTGGGGATAAACAGGTGCCCAACTCTTTGCCACATGTGGATTCTTTCCGCCAATCTTATTTTCTCGCCTCATAGTGCCCTTCGAGGGGTTTTCACTAATAAAACTCTCTCATTTCTCTCAGCTTTCGTTTCCTTACGGTGCCCGTGAGGGTTTTCACCACAAGACTCTCTCATTTTGTTTCTCTCAGCTTTCGTCGCCTTATGGTGCCTGTGAAGGTTTTCACCGATAAAACTCTCTCATTTTATTTTCTCAGCTGGGTATTGGAGTGTTACCGATAAGATTCTCTCTACTGGGAATTCTTTGGCTATCAATTCCTTCAGCTCATGATCCTTATTCAGTCGGGGATTAGTGTGTTCTTCTCGGCTTCCATTTGCCTGACTCGGCACCTCTCGGATACTGGTCGGGAGGTCTTTTTTGGACATCACATGTGGGCTTTTGTGTGGGTCTAAAAGAAAAAGGATATCAAAAATTCAAAATGACTTCGATGGGTAAAACATTACAACTCTTGGAATCAAACTTTTCCCAAAATTTTAAAACATAACTTCTGCCCCAGTTTTCTTGCTTGGGGGATTTTTGGTTTCCGTTATGCTGTGATACACTATGACCGAGCCGTGAGGCGCCTACGTATCCTCTTTGAGGAATCAGGTCAAATGTAGTTCACTCGATTCCTTTGTTTTTTTTCTTGCGAGTTTCCTTTTGGTTTTTGTTATTATTTTTCCTTCTTTTCTCTTTTTCATTTTTTCGTTTTCATTAACGATTCCAAGAGAGGGGTATGAAAGCATATGTAAGGCTCAAAGGGGAAAGCAAAGGTTAAAAGTATTTGGATAGAAGAAAGAATTGCCTCCGTCATTTCACTATCCGATAAACGCCAAGTACAAACAAACAAATAATGTCAAATACAATCAAAGAATTTACACATAATATCTCTTGACTACGTCAGAATTGATAGCCATGTCGATGCATCTTCCTTTGACATCCGTAAAAAATAAGGTGCCATTAGATAACACTCTAGTCACAATGAACGGCCCTTGCCAATTCGGGGCGAACTTGCTCTTTGCCTCGGCCTGATGTGGGAGGATCCGTTTCAATACTTGCTGCCCTAATTCAAATTTTCTGGGGCGTACCTTCTTGTTGTAGGCTCTTTCCATTCTCCTCTGATATAACTGGCCATGACATACTGCTGCCAATCTCTTTTCATCGATTAAGCTCAACTGCTCCAATCGAGCTTTGACCCATTCATCATCGTCAATCCCGGCTTCAGCGACAATCTGGAGGGATGAAATTTCAACCTCTGCCGGTATTCCTACTTCAGTTCCATATACCAACGCATAAGGAGTTGCACCTACTGAAGTACGAACAGTAGTGCGATAACCCAACAATGCAAACAACAACTTTTCATGCCATTGCCTAGACCCTCCACCATCTTCCTCAATATCTTCTTTATGTTTTTGTTGGCTGCTTCAACCGCACCGTTCGCCTTGGGGCGATATGGGGTGGAATTACGGTGTGTAATCTTAAACTGTTGACATACTTCTTTCATCAAACTACAGTTAAGATTAGCACCGTTATCCATGATGATCACCTTGGGGATCCCAAATCTACAGATGATATGGGAATGAACAAAATCTACCACCGCCTTCTTGGTCACTGACTTGAAAGTTTTAGCTTCAACCCATTTGGTGAAATAGTCAATGGTTACTAGAATGAACCTATGACTGTTTGAAGCTGCCGGCTCAATAGGCCCAATGACATCCATGCCCCATGCCACGAATGGCCAAGGTGTTGACATCGTGTGCAATTATGTCGGCGGAGAATGAATTAGGTCTCCGTGTACCTGACACTGATGGCATTTCCGCACGAAACTGATACAATCACGCTCCATAGTGAGTCAATAATACCCTGCTCGAAGAATCTTCTTCGCCAATACATATCCGCTCATATGCGGCCCACAAACTCCAGCATGTACCTCTGTCATCACTGTTGTGGCTTGACCAGTATCAACACATCTCAATAATCCCAAATCCGGGGTTCTTTTGTACAGCACTCCTCCACTGAGGAAAAATCCATTTGCCAATCGCCGAATGGCCCTCTTTTGATCTACGGTGGCCTGCTCCGGGTATATCTCCATCCTGAGGTATTCCTGGACATCATAGAACCATGGCTCGCCATCGATTTCTTCCTGTATTGTGTTACAATAAGCATGCTGCTCACGAACCTGAATATGCAACGGGTTGACATGAACCTTGTTTGGGTGGTGAAACATCGAAGGTAAGGTGGCCAAAGCATCGGCAACCTTATTGTGAAATCTAGGGATGTGTCTGAATTCCACTTATCCAAATCGTTTGCTCAGATCGTGCAAACATTGTCGATATTGTATGAGCTTCAAATCCCGTGTTTCCCATTCACCTTGAATCTGATGTACCAGGAGGTCCGAGTCTCCCAAGACCAAGACGTCCTGGACATCTATGTCCGTAGCTAACCGTAACCCCAAAATGCAAGCCTCATATTCAGCCATGCTGTTGGTACAATAGAAACGCAGTTGAGCCGTAACAGGATAATGATGTCCTATTTCAGAAATGAGCACCGCTCCTATTCCCACTCCTTTCGCATTTGCGGATCCATCAAAGAACAACTTCCATCCTGGTTGCTCGATCGATTCCAATGCATCTATATGCAACACTTCTTCATCGGGGAAATACGTCCTTAAAGGCTCGTATTCTTCATCAACAGGATTCTCAGCTAAGTGATCCGCCAATGCTTGGGCCTTCATGGCCGTCCTTGTTACATAGACGATGTCGAATTCCATGAGTAATATCTGCCATTTCGCTAACCTCCCTGTGGGCATAGGCTTCTGGAAAATATACTTCAGCGGATCCAAACGCGAAATGAGATAAGTAGTGTATGATGACAGATAATGTTTCAGCTTTTGTGCCACCCAAGTTAGGGCGTAACACGTCTTCTCAAGTTGAGTGTACTTAACCTCATATATTGTAAACTTCTTACTGAGATAATATATGGATTGCTCCTTTCTTCCTGTAATGTCGTGTTGCCCCAGCACATAACCAAACAAATTCTCCAGGACCGTTAGATAGAGAATCAACGGTCTTCCCGGCTCTGGTAGAACAAAAATAGGTGGATTTGATAAATACCCCTTGATCTGATCAAATGCCTCTTGACATTTTGTCGTCCATTCTACCGCAGCATCTTTCTTCAGTAGCCGAAATATGGGCTCACAAGTTGCTGTGAGTTGAGCGATGAACCTGCTGATATAATTCAATCTTTCCAACAAACTCATTACTTCTGTTTTGTTCTTCGGCGGTGGCAATACATGGATGGATTTAATATTTGACGGATCCAACTAAATGCCTCGCCGACTGACGACGAATCCCAACAGTTTTCCAGATGTAACACCAAATGCACATTTGGCTGTGTTGAGCTTAATATCGTACCTTCGAAGTCTTTAGAAGAACTTCCTTAGGTCTGCCACGTGGTCTTCCTGGCGCTTGGATTTAGTGATTACATCATCTACGTACACTTCAATCTATTTGTGTATCATGTCATGAAACACAGTAGTCATTGCTCATGTACGTTGCCCCAATGTTTTTCAAACTAAAAGGCATTACCCGGTAGCAATAAGTCCCCCACGGAGTAATGAAAGCCATCTTTTCTGCATCTTCTTCATCCATCAGGATCTGATGATACCCAGCATAGCAATCCACAAATGACCCAATCTCACGTCCGGCACAATTATCGATCAAGATATGAATGTTGGGTAATGGAAAGTTATCCTTTGGGCTCGCCCTGTTCAGATTGCGATAATCGACACATACCCTAATCTTCCCGTCTTTCTTCGGCACTTTTACCATGTTAGCCAACCAATCAGGATATCGAGTGACTCGAATAACCTTTGCCTGCAGCTGCTTGGTTACTTCTTCTTTAATCTTCACACTCATGTTTGTCTTGAACTTCCTCAATTTCTGCTTGACGGGAGGGCATGCCGGGTCAGTGGGCAATTTGTCAACCACTAGATCGGTGCTTAAGCCCGACATGTCAACATACGACCATGCAAAAACATCTTTGAATTCAATGAGGGCTTTGATTAGTTCTTTCCTGATTTTCGGTTCAATGTAGATGATGTTTTTGGTTTCCCTGACATTGTCTGCATTCGCTAAATTGACAGCTTCAGTGTCATTCAAATTAGACTTAGGTTTCTCTTCAAACTGGGTTAATTCTCTGTTTATTTCTTCAAAGGCTTCATCCTCGGCGTATTCCAATTCATCATCATAATCGACCTCTTGTATAATTAATTCAGAATCAGATTGCTCTTTTAGACTAGGTTGAAGATCCGTTGTGCATGCCATGTCATTAGAACCAGTAAAAAGAGAACTGTTCAGAAAGAAAAAAAAAAAGAAGAAAACAAAATTAAAACAAGATAAGAAGAGAAAATTTTCACTTTATTAAAATGCGGGATAACAGGGTTCACACTTTTACAAAACAAAACAAAATTTGGATTACACCATGGAATAATCCAGAAAACGGGAAAGAAAAATCAAAGCCTACTACCAGGACTCCCCCCGGGTAGGGAGAGGAGTAGCCGTCCAATTGTTGATATTGGCCCTAGGCCCCACAAACTGTATATCTACTCTACTGGGGCCCTCTCCAGCTTCTATCACGCTGATGTTGGCGAACAACCTTTTAAAACTTTGATTCAAATCCCCATCTAACCCAATCAGTGGTCCGAGAACCTTCGGGACCGACAACCTTCTGCTACCTGCTCTGACAAAGGATATGGAGAGACGTGGAACCAGCTTGGGAAGAACCCAACCTTTCTTCTTCAACTTTCGAGCTCGTCTTACGTTTGCTGCATTAGGCTTGAATCCCAACCCGAAAGTATCCAGATTCTTGGGTAAAGAAACTGGCTGGAAAATTCCCTACATATCAACCCCCAAGCCTTTTCCTGGTACAAACCCGTTGTTTAGCATTTCCGAGGCTATCATGAAGGTGGCTGCTGCGATTCTGGGCAGTGGAAGGTTCTCGCCTTCAGAAATTTTGTCAACTGAGACTGCATCCAAAATCTAGTAAATCCAGGGACCTTTGTCATCATCGATTTCTATGAATGGTACAATGGCATCACCCACAGTGCCTGTCCCATCATCCCCGTGTACCACTATCTCTTGTCTGTCCCACTCAAATTTCACCATCTGATGCAATGTAGAAGGCACTACTTTAGCGGCATGGATCCAGGGTCGCCCCAATAGAAGATTGTATGATACTGCCACGTCTACCACTTGGAATTCCATGGTAATTCTACAGGACCAATGGTCAATTCCAGTATGATATCACCCACCGTGTCAGTACCACCCCCATCAAAACCTCGGACGCAGATGTTGTTCCTGTGAATTCGGCCATGATCAACCTTCAGCTTGTTCAGAGTAGTCAAAGTACATATGTTGGCACTCGACCCATTATCAATCAATACTCGGGTGACCATCGAGTCTTCGCATTTCACGGTCAAGTATAGGGCTTTGTTGTGTTCAGTACCCTCTGTCGGCAATTCATCATCGGAAAACGTCACCCGGTTTACCTCAAAGATTTTGTGCACTATCCTTTCCATGGTGATTTACAGAGATTTTATCCGGGACATGAGCCTCGTTCAAGATTTTCATCAGTGCCTGGCAATGGTCACTGGAGTGGATCAACAAGGATAGCAACGAAATCTGTGCCGGAGTCTGTCTTAACTGATCCACAATGGAGTAGTCTTGGGCCTTCATTTTCTTCAAAAACTCCTCTGCCTCTTCCTCCGTCACAGGTTTCTTTATCACCGCTGGGTTGGACCTTCTTAACTCTACGGGGGCAAAATACCTCCCCGAACGAGTTAACCCCTGGGCTTCATATATTTCTTCCACAGCCTCCTTCCCCTAGTACATTACCATCGCTTTACTACAGCTCCAAGTCACGGCTTTCTCGCTGATTATCAGTATCTGCATTACTGGCCTGATAACAACTGTCCTTGTGCATACCGGCTTGCTTGGTACCCCTTGCACCGTTACTTTGACCGGTTCTGGATTCTTTGGAACAACAAGAGAACTCTTCCCCATTACCACCACTGGCTTGAGATTCACTTTCTCCAACCGTACCCCCGCTTCCCTACCGGTCAACTTTTCTTTTAGACTAGCACGGGTCATCATCACTGTCTGTGAGGGTTTCTTTAGCTCCCCTCCTTCGTGCACGAGCTCGATCATATGGGTTTCGTGGTGTGCCGACAATGGGTTCTGAATGATGTTGGGCGCCTCTGGTGTCTGAACCTCGATCTTGTTGGTGTCAATAAGATCTTGCACTGCACGTTTCAACTTCCTACACTTCTCGGTATCATGTCCGGTTGCCCCCAAACAATACTCGCAGCTTACCGAGTGGTCCATATTTTGGGGAAGGGTATTTGGCAATCTGGGCTCAACAGGACTCAGCAAACCTAACTGCCTTAATTTGTGGAACAAAGCAATATAAGTTTCTCCCAACTCAGTGAAGGTTCTTTGTTTCTGCATCCTTTCATTTTTGAAAGCCTGATTTCCCCGGAAACCTATCCCTGGAGGGTTCCTGTAGGCCCTTGGTGGTGGATAGATGTTTTGGGGAGGTGGGTATGTATTTTGTGGAGGTGGATATGTGTTTTAGGGAGTCGGCGTGCGCCATTGTGGACGAGCTGGAGGCTGGGTGTATGCCTGGGCCTGATGGACGGAGAAGTGTGGTTCTTGTGGTGAGTAGTAGGGCTATGGACGGTAATTGGGAGTGTGTGTGTAATTTGGGTGATGGGGTCTGGATTGGTAGCGGGGGGAAGGACCTCTTGATCTGGACCAATTACCTGCCTCTATTGTTGCAACCTCTTCTCTTCTTCCCGAGCGCACCTCCCGTGCCGCTCTGAATGGCCTGAGTGGTTGCTTTAATTGCTGAATAGCTCAGAATCTTATTGGACTTAAGTCCCTCTTCGATCATACCATCCATTTTCACTACCTCATTGAAGGATTTGCCAATTTACGTTACCAAGTGACCAAAGTAAGTTGGTTCTAGAGTTTGCAGAAAGTAATCCACAATTTCTCTCTCTCTCATCGGAGGATCAACTCTGGCTGCCTGTTCTCTCTATCGGAACCCAAATTCTCGCAAACTTTCCCCGGGCTTTTTCTCAAGCTTTAGCAATGTGAAATGGTCGGGGACGATCTCAAGGTTGTACTGAAAGTGACCTGCGAATGCTTGTTCTAGATCGTCCCAGGTGTACCACCTGCTCGGATCATGTCTTGTGTACCATTCCAGGGCGGACCCACTTAGACTTTGGCCAAAGTAAGCTATCAGCAGCTCATCTTTACCACCTGCTCCTCTCATCTTGCTGAAAAACCCTTGCAGATGTGCCATAGGATCGCTGTGACCCTCGTATAGATCAAACTTTGGCATCTTGAACCCTGCCGGCAATTGGGCGTCAGGGAAAGGACACAGGTCCTTGTAGGCCACGCTGACTTGATTGCCTAACCCGTGCATGTTCCTGAAGGATTGCTCCAGGCTTTTAAATTTTTGCAGTACTTCGTCCTGCTCTGGGCGCTTAGCCGGCTTTTCAATCTCCGCCGGGACCTCAAAATGGAGATTATAGGCATGTGGCTCGGGTGCTTTAAATGTGGGTTCCGGGGGGTAATATTGGGTATCGTGAGCCTGAAACAACGGCTCGCTAGATGATCTTTGTAGCATGGCAGGTGGGGGTCCCATGAAAACAGGAACATTTGGTGTGGGAGGGATCTGATTGGGTGGTGGAGCTTGGGGATCATAGGGATTTCTTCCCTGATAGTAGTGGTGACTAAGCACGCTTTTCGAAGGGCCGGGGGGAGGGTATTCCAACATGTCTCCTGGTGGGAGAGCAGGAGTAATGGGTGGTTCAGGCCCTTTTTGTACCCTAGCCAAGGCTAGCTGCATTTCGTTCATCTCCAGTCTCATTTTTTCCATTTTTTCCATTGTCTCTCTCAAGAGCTGACTTTCCGTTCTTTCCTCCTCAACACTTTGGTCTGAACTAGTCATGCTTTTTAGTATGGGCCCTTTGGATCTTGTTGTAATTGCACGCTGGGGGATGCAACGCTCTTAGGCAGTTAACCATTTCTAACATGTTTTTGCTCCGACCGCATGCACCATCCCGGCTTATTTTATTTGCGCCTCATTTAAGTGTTTCGGAAACCTTCCATTATTTTCCTCTTCTTTTTTTTCTCTCTTTTTTTTTCTTTTTTTTCTTTTATTCACTTTCTCTTTTTCTTTTTTAGCGGTGGTCGAATCTTATGTGGATTGCCTACGTATCACGTCCCCGCGTGAATCAGACCGCGCGTAGTTCCGCTATAAATAAAGATAAAGACACAACAATTTTTGGAATCATTCATTTCATTACCAAAATGTGCTATTACAAGCTACCTATTTTAAACAAGGAAAAGCAAAATACAGACTCCAATTTTTGGAATCATTCATTTCATTACCAAAATGTGCTATTACAAGCTACCTATTTTAAACAAGGAAAAGCAAAATACAGACTCCAAAATACTTAACATGATTTGATGTAAAAGAACAGACAGGTAGATAACAGACTCTTAAAGACACCAAGTATAGATTTGAACTAGGGATACATCAAAGCTTTCAATTTAGGTGCCCGCGAGGCATCGTTCGTCCTTTCCGCGGCCTTTGGTGCAAGACCCCTTTGTAAGCTTTTCAACTCATCCAGGATCCGGTGGACGTAACCCATGACGGAGGCAAAAAGGGTATCACGAGGCATTTCCTCACATGCTAGGCACCTCATGTGGATGTAGTGCCCAATCTCATCAATCCTGCCCCTGATGTTATCCCTTTCCATGAACAGTTGCTCTATTTGCCTATTCTTTAGTCCCAATACTTGGGCATTGTCGGCGAGTTGATGTTGGAACCTCTCCATTTGTCTTCCATTCTGGCCATTAAATCATAACAGCGCCTTCTGTCTGCTCTGGCATCTCGGGCTTGTTTAAAGATCCGCTCCTGGAGAGTGGAGTTTGTTTCTCTTAATAGCCCAATGGTCGCTTTGTAATCCCTTATGACTTGCTGTATATGCTTTTTTCGCGCCACTGTACCTTTCTCCCATATGGCCCGCATTCTTTCTATGCAAGCCTCTGATCTTTCTAAGCCCTCAAGTCTTTTGATGACCTGATTCCTTAGCCCTGTTATCAATCTCTCATCGGACCAACTTCTCTGTCGGTCGTTGGCATCCCTTCTGACTTGGCGGATTCGGGCTTTCAGAACCTTGTTTTCCTGGGTCAACCTGTTCTTTTCCCTTGTATCAGCATCTATTTGCAAGCCGCTTTCATATTTCAGACCCACGATTTGCTGTTTCAGCTTGCCAATCTCAACCCAGTAACCTTTTTCTTTTGCCAATCAACCCTATTGTGCCTGAGATGATTCAGTGAAGTCTTGGACGTGGGGTCTTTTTGCAGGCCTTTGCGGAGTCTGAAACTTTTTCCGGAACCAAGCATTGTACTTAGGGTCTACCTCGCCCCTGGCCCGATTTTTCACTATGGTTTTAGGCTCAAGGAATCTACATCGATGCTAGATTTCACGAATTTTTCCTTCAAGAAAGACATCTTTTAGGCCTAGTTCAATAACTTGATTGCTTAAATTCTCGTTGGTGTTAATAGTTTGAAACCTTCCCAGCTGACGCAAGACCCTGTACGGGGCATAAGGTTGGATGCTCCGAACTCCCATCAAGAGGATGTAAGGAACTTCCACTGAAGTGTATATTTCTTCCGCGGCGGGAAGCCAACCGAGGGTCCACTCAATTTTATCAGCCAACAAAGATCTCAAAAGTGATAGCCAAGCCTCTGTACCTTCGGGGAAATCAATGCCTGTTACCCGAGTCCCAAATTTTTCAATGCAACGCAATCCCGTCAGCCCGTAATTCATGTACCCAAGTCGATGACAAAGGTGCTGTTGCATCCATAATTGCAGCAACAGATTACAACCTTGAAGGAACTTTCCTTCCTCTTTGCATATGGTTAAGGCCCGATAAATTTCAGCTACGATCAAAGGAACCACTGTGCCGTTTACTCGTTTGGTTGCAACATCCAACATTCCAGCAAGGCCGATCTCTATGTGACCATCTTTCCGAGGGAAAACCACAACTCCCATGAAAGCTACCATGAAAGCTAGGACCCGCCTAGCTTCCCATTTCTCTCTGTTTCCATCGTGAGTCAAACCATGGTTGGGTTCTTCAAAGCCTTTGAGGTTACCATATCGCCGATACAAAAATTGAAACGCGCAATACCCAGCTGCTAACTTTTCTTCCTGGGCATTCCGGCTGATACTTAACAAGTCCAGAAATTTGTATGGGGTTACCGGCCTTGGTGCCAAAGGATAAAGTGTTCTGAAATTTGCTCTGAGATCCGCGTAACCCGCCATTTCCTCCAAAGTGGGTGTAAGTTCAAAATTAGAAAACCGGAATATGTTGTGTGCAGGATCCCAGAAAGGCATCAATGCCTCAATAACATCCACCCTTGGCTTGACATTCAGTAAACCGACGAGACCACCCATAATTTTTATCACTGCTTTTCTGCTATTGGCTTCTAAATCATTCCACCACATGTGGAGCTGCAAAGGGATCTCATTAAGGGCCGTGAAGGTTCATTTTCGGTCGTGCTCATCCTGCACATTTATTAAGGTGATTTAGACAAAAAGGGAAAAATCTTTATTTGACTCAAATATAAAACAAAAATTCTTTTCCATTTTTCCAAACTTTAAAGAAAAGAAAAGACTGGTTTTCCGAACACGGCCTTTCAGCACTTCATGAACAAATATTTTAAGGCTGTGAGGGTTGACCGTTCAAAACAAAACAAATTCAAAAAGTGGCCGCTTGATGTAAAGTTTTAGCCTTCCAGTGCCCCTTTCGGGAACATTTGGCTACTCTTAACAAAACAGCATCACTAGATTATTTTTAGGACTATTTTCTCGTTTTTCCAAAGTATCATCATGACATTTGAGAATACGGCCTTACAGAGCCTCGAGGACGAGGATTACAAGGCTGTGTGGGCTAATTGGTCAAAAATTCAAAAGATGACCAAAAGTGGCTGTTTATGCGAAGTAAGCCTTCCGACGTCCCTTTCGGGACAATTTGGCTATTTTTGACAATAACGGCATCGCCCGACTTATAATAACATTTTTTGACATTTTTCGGTTATCTTTGCAAAAAAAGGGAAGTTGGACCGGTGAGGGTTAACTACGTATCTCACATCCGGCGAGAATGAAATCGACGTAGTTCGGGTAAGGAAAGATAAACTAGATTTAAAACAAGACTCCTTTCTTTTCACAAATACACTTCTTTCTTTCTTTCTTTTTTTCCAATTTTTCTCAAAATTTTGGCAGAATTTTGACACTACTTGGGCATTGGTTTTTTTCTAAAAATAAGTAGTTATCTCTACACTGTCATTTTCCTTTTTTTTTTCACGCTGTCCTAGTATCCCCAATTTTCGTAAGCCGGTCTGCATGCAAGTCTGAACAAATAAATGCATAAAGCAAACAAGATGTAGCAGGATGGTCTTTTCACTTCAGGTTGCTTGTCCTAGACGGACCCAACTCCTGTGTTGAGTCCCCTAAGTCAAATGCACATGATGCAAATAAACGTTCCTACTAGGGATCCGGCATGAGGCTGTGTTATTTTAGGTTCAAAACCTGGGTGTTTGTTCTAAACTTGGCTTACACGAGCGGACAGCTCGAGCCGAGGGGGGCAGCGTACCGGGGATACAGAAGCTTAACCCGACTTTGCAACTTATCCGAACCTCGTTCTAAAAAATGGGATTGACTCTTAACAGAAAAGAAGTCGCACGAAGTGCACCATTCTTCATGATTTAGAAGACTCAGAGAGGAGATGGGTTTCAGCATAGTTTATATACAATTCACAAAATATTAAAGCGGTAAAAGCAATCAATTAGCACACCAAGCACAGACCATGTAACAAAATCAGATAAAGCCAAACACAACAATTTATTCTAAGCTCGTCTTCTAACCCTGAACCAGTGGTTCTGGGTAAAGTCCCCAGCAGAGTCGCCAGAGCTTTCACACCTCCTTTTTCCACCCCCACGAGGGGTAAAGGAGTTTTTTCCAATTAAAGGACAATCGAAACGGGATTTATTATTAACATTCAGAGTCGCCACTTGGGAGATTTATGGTGTCCCAAGTCACCAGTACAATCCCGAATCGAGGAAAAGAATGACTCTGTTTAACTGTCCGCGAACCAGAAATCCGGATAAGGAATTCTGTTAACCCGAGAGAAGGTGTTAGGCATTCCCGAGTTCCGTGGTTCTAGCACGGTCGCTCAACTGTCATGTTTAGCTTATTTATATGATTTTTATACATGGTGCAACTTATATGCCAATTTTAACTTTTAACCGCTTTTATTTAATTTATCAAAGAAAATTGAACGTCATCTGAGACATGTCTTTGGATTGCGCCGCATGAAATGAACCCGCAATTCTGAACACATCTGATTCGACGTTTTGGGATTTGGATTTGGGTCTCATGAAATGCACACCCGAATGTAAGAAGGTAAGATTATTAATCACGCGCCTAAAGAGACTATCGTGTTATTATTTTTGGGGAAAGCCGTGAAATTCGCAAAACGGCCCCTCCCGAAATCTAAGCAGTTAATATATACACTTATGAGGGCCCTGCAGTTTGTGCCTTTTCATTTGGCGAGGCTCGTCTCATTTTATTTTAGCGGGATAATCCTACAGTGACTACATTTTATCTATTTTTCGTTCGTCTCTAAAAATGAAAGAGGAAAAAGGTCCTAATTAATTAACACTTGAAAAGGCCCTAACTTAGTAGTTATTTGGTTAAAACAAAAGCAAACGGAAAATTTCACTCGAATTTGTACAAAGGGAGATTATTTTTTATTCTTATTCTTCCAGTGAATATTACTAAAATCGAGATTATAAATAGAATATGAGATTGACGACGGTATTACCAAAACCAACTAACTGTTCCCACACTAATCTAAACTAATATTTTTAGATGAATTGAACTATTAGAAATAACCATATGTAATACACAGCCATTTTTTTTAACTCTTTTACAACTATCAAAAATACATCTGTATTTGAGAATTGACATTAAGCTAACATTGTTCAAACAACCATCTCAGTATCCTTGAACCTACACGATGATACCTTTAATTCGCTTGAATCTGGACCTCACACTCATGAAAGCTTAAAAAAAACAGTAGCTCACATGGTCCAAATACAATTCAGCTAGGCACGTTTGCATAAAACCAATCTCATTACAGAAACCAAACATTATACATATGCAACCTTATTACTCATTAATCAGTCAACTACGTATCTAGAACAAATAAAGGAAGCTCTATTCAAGTATAAATCTAAACAGGAGGAATTCCATAGGAACAATGCCTGGTCAACACTTCATTTCACCTAAAGCAAGAGTGTACAAATGTGTACGTGATATTGGAAGCAAAAGAAAAAGAGGAATGATCAGCACAGCAGTAGCATACACAGCAACAACAAACTAAGCCACACAGAATAGCCCAGTAACAAACAGTAGCAGAAAACAAAATGACCAGATTTAAACCAAGCAGAAAACCCAAGAATCAATGAAATAGTTCAGATTTTTTTTCTTTTCACTAGAACAAAACACTCTAAAAATCACTCAACTTTGTGTGCAAAATACAGCCTATAAAACACTCTATATCTCTGACTTAGCAAGATAACAGCCCGCTAGTTTTCCTTCTCTCTTAATACTGAACTTTCAGATAAAAAAGCCAGCCTCTCGACTCTACATCTCTGGAGTTTTTTTTTATAATTCCAACCCACTTTTTGCTCTCAAACTAAACTGGCTTCTTTTCCTCCGAGAAGCCCAGCCCCTTTTATGTCAAAACGGATCCTATTTATAACCAGGAACAAACCTCTAAGGTCTGCCTTGAAGCTATCAAACCTAGACCTGCCCATTCCCCTTTGATTCCCACTCCTACTTGTCTTCTTGATGCAAGTTATTTTTGCTCCCCACACTTGGTTCCCATTGTACTAATCAAGAATCATGGGTGTGTTAGAATATTCATATTAAACCCCATGCCCTTGTGTTATGTCCCCCACTGATATTAAACTAAGGTTAATTATTAACCAATTTGACAGACCCTCTTAATTAGTTCTAATTAGACCCTATTAAATCCTAAAAATGCCCTTAACCCTTGAAGATTACTGTTCTGCCCTAAATCTTAACAGTCAGTATATAAGCCCCTCTAAATTTAACTAACACTGATTATTAACTACTAAACAACCACACAGCTATAACCAATCCTAGTAAAATTTAGGTAGTGATTCATACAGAGTTAAAGCAAGACAGGTGACCCAATATGAAAAACAAGGGTGATTTTCAAATAGGCAATCATTCAATCCAAAAGAGGAGATGAACATATTCATAAACTCATCTTTATCTCACCAATCAAACAGAAATAACAAGATGACAAACATACTGGAAAAATGAAACTATCATCATGTGATTCTGGTATTCAAATACAAGAAACTAATTGACGATATTTAATCAATCGACTATATGAGCCACACAATAAACAAACAGGCCACCAAATGAATTCAGTGGCTTTGGGACAAAACAGGGGACTTATGAAACTATCTATTCGACAACATTATTTGAATCGAATATATAGTCTATTAATAGATACAATTAACAACAAACATAGAAAATTGACCAAATAAAAAGGTCATTTGAAGATGGACAGAATAAATTGAAAGAAAAATCGAAAAATCAAATAAGATAATACTAAACACATAACCAGACATTAATAGAACACAAACAGAACAAAAGGAAAGGAAAACTTACCTCCGAAACTTAAAATTAGACGGACCCAGGCTCAAGCTCAGACTTCGACAACTTTGAGGTCGAACGGACCTTAGTCGAAGTGTTCTCAACCGAGAACACTCCGATTAAGGTCAATTAGACCCCAAATCTCTATTTAATTGGACAGACTTCAACATTTGGTTTTTTAGGGTTCTTGAGGGTTCGATTTGGGGTTCGAATAGTTCAGGTCAGATTCAAACCAAACCAAGATTGGTTTGGTAACGAGGGAGGTCAGGGGAGTGTCTGGTGTGAGTTTGAAGTGGATTGGGATAGGTTTTCGTTTGGATCGAATCTTATGGGGGAAGATTTGAGCCAAACGAGTGGTAGAATCGTGTTCAGGGTGGTTGAGTGGCTTAGGAGTGTTAAGATGGTGGTCGGCGGCGTTGTTGCCGCTGGGTTTCAGGCGAGGGGACCTAGTGGCAGCTACGGTTTCGGTCAGGGGTGTTTGGTTCCGTCTCTGAGTTAGAGATGATGAACAGGGGGATTGGTTTAGTGGGGGGCTGGGTAGGTACTAGGTTTATATAGTGGAGGGGGGATTGATCTTGGCCATTCGATCAAGCGAGATAGACGGCCTGGATCTTTCACTTTAGAGAAACGATGTCGTTTGGTTAAGTCGTGAGAGTGGGTTGACCCGAGTCGAAATGGACCGGGTTGTGAGGGGAGCCTGTGACCATTGGATCAATGGAGATGAACGGCTCCGATCAAACATACATAAAAAATGGCGTCGTTTCAACTTAACAGGGGCTGAACTGGACCGTTTGATTGAAACAAATCAACGGCCTAGATACGAAATGCCCAAACGGGGTTATTTAAGCATTGGGCCTGGGTTATTTAAGCATTGGGCCTGATTTCATTTCTAATTTTTGGGCCCAATCCGAGTTTTCTTAATTTTTCAACTCTTTTCTTTTTCTTCTTTTAATTAACAAATTTAACAAAATTCTAAAATAAACTGTAAAACCAAAATTAAACTACAAAACGTTAATTATACCTTAACAACAATTAACACACACATTAAAACATTTTATTAAAAATAAAATCACATAATGGCACATTTAAATGACAAAAATAGAGCAAATGCATATTTTTGTGATTTTCCCTTTTTTAAATCAAATTATAGTTTAATTAATTCCTAAATGCACAATTAAATCCTAAATATGGATGCAACATGTATTTTTGTATTTTTTCCATTGATTAAACAAGATAAACATTCATAGACAAAAATAATTATCCAAAATGTTCGCGCAAAAATTCTCAAAATTGCACACAAAGGAAAATTGTTTTATTTTGAATTTTTTGGGAGTAGTTCTCTTAAAGGGCAACAATTATGTGCTTACAATATCAAGCCAGCATTCACACTTTGTGAGAAGAGTTGAGAAATATCACCTTTAATAATGATCTACAGGCACGAGAGGCCAAGGGTAAAATAAAAAGGTTGGTCCAAGAAAATGGATCTCTTATAACCCAGATTGAACAACTGAGAATAGCAGCCGAGAACCCGAGCAGAAGCAGAAAAGAGGAAAGGCTCATCTACAACCTTACACAAAAGGTATGTGACTGTGAGGATGATTTGTAGAAAACTGAGTATGAGCTAGCAAAAGTACGAACAAAGTTGGCCAAAAATGTAGAAGGACGGGAACTTTCGTTTAACATATGAAAGAAAGATATGAAAGAGGGGTCATAGGTTGGGAAAAGGAGATTAACAGCCTCGAAGGTAATATGGTTAAACAAGCCAAGATATTTAAAGATGAGAGAGAAAATTTCTACGCTTTGATGGCACGGCTAGAGGGAGACCTACAACATTTGCAAGAACAAAATCATACCGCCACCCAGGTCTTAGAGTCTAGATGCCAATAGATTGGGTGTTTGTTGCAAGAAAAGGCCATCATCAGGGGAAGGGTTAGAAGAATCGCCAACTATATCGTTATAAAAAGCAGTAAGTGTGAGGAAATGACCGGGTCCATGTTCTTCACCACGGTAATGCTCTTTGTCTGCTAGATAATGGAAGATCTCTATCGTCTCTAAGATGACATGGCGCGTAGGCCCCCAACAAGACCAGTTGGTCTTCCAAGGACATGTGTGATGACCCGGCCGGTCGTCTTAAGAATTAACTCCTTGATCCCCTATTAACTGCTTTCCTCAAGTCTATTTATGCTAATTCGAATTTCCGGGATGTTCGGTTTTGAGTTTCGCAGAGTTTTGGGACACTTAGTCCCTAAATGAGAGCTTAAGTGTTGGAAAGTTATCCGTAGTCGGAACGGTGTGAATACAACCTCGGAATGGAAATATGATGGTTCTGTTAGCTCCGTTAGGTTATTTTAGGGTTGGGAGCATGCTCGAAATGTGTTTTGGAGGTTCGTAGCTAATTTAGGCTTGAAATGCCGAAGTTTGAGTTTTTGAAGCTTTCGGTCCAATAGTGAGATTTTGATCCGAGGGTCAGAATGGAATTTTGGAATTTTCAGTAGCTCCGTCATGTCATTTGGGATGTGTGTGTAAAATTTCAAGTCATTCGGACGAGTTTTGGTTAGGTGTTTGATCGAAAGCGTGTTTTGGAAGAATTTGAAGTTCTTAGGCTCAAATCCTAGATTTAATCGAGTTTCCGACGTTGTTTTAGGTGGCTTAAGGGTTGGTACAAGTTTGAATATGATATTTGGTGTGGTTGGTGCTTTTGGTTGTGGTCCCGGGGGCCTCGGGATAATTTTGGATGGTTGACGGAAGGATTTTGGAAGTTGGGAGATATCAGATTTTTTTTGCTGCTTCTGGTATTTTTGCATCTACGGCTTGGGCACCGCAAATGCGGTACCGCAGATGCGGCATGGAGAACTACAGAAGCGGATATGGTCAGGGTCATCAGTTTCCGCATATGCGTTGGTAATTCCGTAGAAACGGGTGCACATCTGCGAGATCAGGACCGCAGAAGCAAAGTTTTGGCTCTTTAATAAAACCGCAAAAGCGGCGTATATCCCGCGGAAGCTGAACTGCATAAGCGGTGTGAGACCGCAGAAGCAAAATCGTAGGAGCGGTAATGGTCTGCAGAAGTGGAACCAGGCAACTTAAGGGAAAGCCGCAGAAGCGGCACATGGTCCGTAGAAGTGGGAGCGCAGGTGCGGTCCCTTGACCGCAGAAGCGGAAACCACTGGTGTGAAATATGAAATTCGAGGATTTAGTTTCAAAAGTTGGAAAATCAAATTGGAGCTCGGGAGAGGGAGATTTTGAGATGTTTTTGAAGAGGAGATCATTCGGTAACATTTCTTTAATCCTTTCTAGTTATATTCCATCAATCTTTAGTTAATTTCATCATTTAATTTCAAAATTTTGGTAGAAATTGGGGGAAAAGTTCTTAGACCTTTAATGGAGGATTTGAGGGGTCATTTGGAATCCGATTTTAGTGTTCTTATTATGCTTAGGCTAGTGAGAGTACGAGGGTTCTGAAAATGTGAAAATTATCCGGTTCAGAGACGTTGGACTAAGGGGCATTTTGGTCATTTTACCTAAATTCGCGCCTTAGCTTTAAATTAAATAATAGAATCAGTTGCTTGAGATTTTATTTACAATAATTGAATTGAATAGATATGGGCCATTTGGAGTCGGATACTCATGGCAAAGGTGCGATTTCTAGTTGATTTTTGTGCCGGTTCGAGGTAACTGGCTTGTCTAACCTTGTGTGAGGGACCTTTTTCCCTTAGGACATGACATTTGATATTTGGATGCCTTGTACGTGAGGTGACGAGCGCGTACTTGAGCTAATTGTTTAAAAATCCATTTTTACTTCAAGTATTTCAATTGAGTTTTCTTGCTTATCTGTTTATCCTAATTGTAAGCTCTTCCTGTGTTAGCTTAGAGCAACATGTTTAGTTGACTTACTTGTCTATTTGCTTAAACTGTCTTATTTGTACTCCATAAAGCATGTCAGGATAGAATTTACTATTACTTGTTCCGAGTTTTGTGTTTTTCTTATTGTCTGAGCTGATATTTTGTGTTTTAAATTTGGGACTACGGAACGGCACCCCGGGAGATCCCTGTACATGATATGTTCTGGATTGAGAGTGAGGGATACCAAGAGATCTCCGAATTGCTATTGAGGATACCAAGAGATCCCCGAATTGCTTTATAGGATACCAAGAGATCCTTGGGATACCAAGAGATCCCTCAGTTATACGGTGAGGATACCAAGAGATCCTCGGGATACCAAGAGATCCCCGGTTATCATTCTTGTTGTGAGCAGCATTTCCTTCTATTGCCTTGTTTCTACTTTCTATTACTGTATTGCTTATTTATCCTGTCTAGATCCTCGTTGTAGACTTTATCTTTACTGGTTTTCTTATCCTATCATTTATATTGTTTTAAGCACGTGATTTTTTCCCTATATGAAATACTCCGATAAAAATTCCAAGAAAATAGATTTTTCTTACTTATTTGCCATTTTTAGGAATTTTGTAGATTTTTTATTAATTGAAAAATACCAAAATAACACGCATGGCATTTAGGCCTTACTTTTATATTTTTAGGATTAATCGATAGTTACTTGTTTTTATAAAAATTAAAAATTACAAAAATGCTTCATTTTTATACTTTTTCCTTTTATTGATTTTTTTTCTTTTAATTTGTGATTAAGTAGCTTTTATAATTTTTATAATTAGTTTAATTTCATATTTTTAGATAATCTAGGATTTTTAATTAAAGAAAAAATAGAGAAAAGGAAAATAGGAAGAAGTATATTTTGGGTCTTGTTGTTTTAAAATAGTTGGCCTGGGCTAATTCCTTAAAAGAGCCCAATTTCCCTCTTACTTACCTAGCCCAAAATCAGACACGACCCGAACCAGCCCAATCCCTTCCCCACTAAAAGAACCCAACATCAGATCCCTAAGGAGGCAGCTGGAGACACGCGAAAAGCGTGACCCCTCCCCATTTTTCCATCCCAGCTATTTCCCCTCTCCTTCTTCTCCATTCTCAGGGAAGCTCCCATACACGCACACACAAAGGGAAGGAAGGAATGAAAAAAAAAAGTGGATAGAAACAGAAGCATTTTAAAGAATTTTTAAATTCAAATTTCAAGGGAGATATAAAATAAAAGTTTCAAACGAGAAGAGTAAAGGGGTAAACGTAGCTGCTGTTCATTAC
Organism: Nicotiana glauca; assembly: GCA_026770625.1. Classification (NCBI taxonomy): domain Eukaryota; kingdom Viridiplantae; phylum Streptophyta; class Magnoliopsida; order Solanales; family Solanaceae; genus Nicotiana; species Nicotiana glauca. The sequence continues at coordinate 54,891 of MU738277.1, forward strand.
ACTACATTTTCTGAAAGTTTTAAGGTTTGATCGGGCTTGAATTGTCAAATTACTGTGGCTGTTTTGCTTGTTTCGCTGCTATCCGAGCTGTTGTTGAGCATCCTATTGAATATTTCGGGCTTTAGCTTTCCATTTCAGCTTCATTCAGTTTCATATGTATTTCATCTCTTGATATGAATGAATATCTGAATTGATGTCCTCATAGGTGTGTTGGATTTCATAAAATATGATATATTAACTATCAGATCTGATTGTTGTAGTATATATGTTTATATTTGGTCGTGGAAGATCTTTCCGACATAGGAGTATTTGTTATAACTTCCAATCCTGTATCTGCATATCTTTAGCAGGGCATCCTCAAGTTAAAATATGTCTCAATTTTGTTACCATATGGAAGTGAAAAAAGTGGCAGTCCCATTTCTCTGTTTATATAATTGACCAGTCAAAGAGAATGAATTAATCCTCGACCGTTTGAATTATGCTTCAGTTTAGATCTTTCTACTTTTTTTAGCTTAAAATTCTAGTGTTAGCCAAATGTGGGATACGGTATGACCCATCTAATTCCTCTTCCTTTTCAATTATTGCTTGTCTAAATATGCTCGTCCAGTTCTCTTCATAAGTTTTTTTTTCATCATTCATCACTAGCTCTTTCTGGCACCAAATGAGGACCAATTTCAACAAAGTTGTAGTCCTTGTGGTTGACATATAATTGGACCAACATTCACAATAAGGATGTATTTTCTTTTTGAAGTGTTCTGCCCTATGGTAATCATGTTAGTAATTAGTATAAGGTTGAATTTCCAATTTTGCTTCATCTTGTGATAGCTCCTGTCAAGCTTGAACTAAGATATGACTTGGTGTATATTTCAATTTCTTCTCTGTTTTGGACATATTGCCATTTTTATGAGTTGGGATATTCATCATATTTGTAAAAAATGTATCAAATATTCATGGTTTGATTTCTTCTTTTGTTTGTTAAATGAAATTGGATGTAGTTAAAACAATTGCATAAGTTATAGAGGTTATATATCAGTTTGTGAATATGGAAAATAGATTATTTATTACTGCAATATAAGAATTGCCTTTTAAGATTATAGCTTGTTATAATAATGGGGATATGATGGAGTGTAATGATCATAAGCCAAGTACTGCCATAAGCCCAAAAGGAAAACAAAGGAATCCATATCTATCCATGTGACGTCCTAATTTTCTTTTTCACCTACATGTAGCTAACGTACTTTTTCTATAACTGTTGTACATTTTCCCAATAAATTTTGCAACTTTAAACCTCCATATAACCCATGGCCCTCATATAATTAATTTTAAAATTCTTAGAATTCGAGGCATGCCATTTAGCAAATTTCCATGGCCCTCACAAAGTTAACAACGCGTTAGTTGCCTTTAGGCGTGTTCTTCAGTAAATTTACCTTCTTAAATTCGGGTGTGCATTTCATGTGACCCAAATCCAAATCCCAAAACGTTGAATAAAATGTGTCGATGATCCGGGTGCATTTCATGTGACGTGATCCGAAAACATGTTTTAAACGATGTTCAATTTCCTAAAATTATTTAAAAGCGGTAAACAATTTTAAAATTGTACTATAGGATGATATGTATAAAAATTATATTTTTGCCATTTTATAATAATTTAAGCGACCGTGCTAGAACCACGGGATTCGGGGGTGCCTAACACCTTCCCTCGGGTCAACAGAATTCCTTACACAGAATTTCTGGTTCGCAGACTCCCGTTGGGAAGTCAAATTTTTCCTCGATTTGGGATTTAAATTAAACTGGTGACTTGGGACACCAAAAAACCAATCATATCCCAAGTGAAGACTCTAAAAAATAAATAATCCCAATTCGAATAATGTCACTTTAAATGGAAAAACTCCCTTATACATTTATCCTTCGGGATAGGTGTGTAAAAAATGAGGTGTGACTGCTCTGGCGACTCTGCTGGGGATGACGAACCCAGAATTTCGGTTCAGGGTTCAAGAATTCGAGCTTAGTATAATTGTTATATTTGGCTTTATCTTATTTATTCTACATGTTCCATGCTATATGTGCTAAATGTTTACCGCTTTGATATTTGTTGAAATTGTATATATATAAACTGTCGCGAATCCCTTCCTCTCTCTGAGTCTTCTACATCATGGATAAGGGTGCACTTCGTGTAGCTTCTCTTCTGTTTAGAGTCTTTCCCACTTTAGAACGAGGTTTGGATAAGTTGCTAAGCCGGCGGAGCTTCTGTATCCCGGGTACGCCGCTTCCCCCTCGGCTCGAGTTGTCCGCTCGGGTAAGCCAAGTCTAGACCAATAAACCTAGGGCTTAAACCTAGAAGAACAAAAACTCATGCCGGATCCCTAATAGGACGTTTGTTTTCACCATGTGCATTTGACTTAGGGGACTCAACGTAGGGGTTGGGTCCGTCCAGGACAGGTGACCTGAAATGAATTGACTATCCTGATGCATCTTACGTGCTACTTGCGCATTTATTTGCTCAGCTTTGCATGTGGACCGCCTTGTCTAAATGAGTGAAAATTGAAAAATAAGTAGTGTTACGACTAAGTGAGGGTGACCATTTGAAAAAAAAACAATGCCCAAATAGTACCGAAATGCTGCCGGATTTTTGAAAAATGAAAAACAAAAGAAAAACGAGAAAAATATTTGAAAAATAAGAAGAAAATTGTTGTTCAAAATAGTTTTGATTTTGGCGAATCCGACCGAACTACGCTGGTTTGATTCTCACCGAATTTGAGATACATAGGCAACCCTCATCGGGTCCAACCACCCTTTTTGTAAAAATAGCCAAAAAAATGTCAAAATTTTAATTTTTGTCATAAATAAGTCAGGTGATGCCATTCTTGTTAAAATCAGCCGAATGCCCCCAAAAAGACGCCAGAAGGCTGTTTTTGCAAGAACAGCCACCCTGAGTCATTTTTAAATGGTTTGCGAGCACAACCTTAAAATCTTCTTCCCAGAAGCGCTGAAAGGTTGTATTCGCAAAACCAAATCCTTGTCTTTTGCAAAACTAGCCAGTTTTCAAAATAAGTCATTAAACTTCCCTTTTAAATAAACGTGCAAGATGACTTCAAGTAACATCGAAACCTTCTCAGTCCTGAGTGAGATCCCCTTGAAACTTCATATATGGTGGCATGATCTAGGAAAAGGAAGCAGAGATACCGTGGTTAAAAATTTGGGCGGTCTAGTTGATCTACTGAACATCAAACCGAGGAAAGATATCATTGAGGCACTAATACCATTTTGGGACCCGACCTGTAACGTATTCTGGTTTTTAGATTTTGAACTCACACCTACCTTAGGGGAGATTGCGGGATATGCGGGCCTCAACGGTAACCTTCGAGGCAGATACCCACTGACCCCACGACCGGTAACCCTTCATAGGTTTTTGGATTTGTTGAACATCAGCCGGGATATTCAAGACCCGCATCTCGTAGAAGAGTGTTGTACATTGCATTTCCTATATCACCGATATGGTAACCCAAAAGGTTTCGAGGAGCCCAACACCGGCTTGACACATGCCAGAAATAAAGACAAATAGGAAGCCCGACGAGGATTAGCTATTATTGTAGTCTTTCTGGGAGTGGTGGTTTGTCCGAGAAAAGATGGTCACATAGACCTCGGCCTGGTAGGGATGCTAGATGTTGCCATGAAAAAACCTACTAGCACAGTGGTTCCCTTGATTGTAGCAGAAATATATCGAGCTTTGACCAAATGTCGCGAAGTATTGAAATTCTTTCAAGGTTGCAATTTGCTCTTACAGTTATGGATGTAGGAACACCTCTGTCACTGCATCGGCTATATGAACTACGGTTTAACCTGGTTGAGTTGTATTGCAGAATCTTGAACCCGGGTGACAGGTATTGAGTTCCATGAGGGTACTGAGGCCTGGTCGTCATGCTTAAGATCCTTGACCACAGATAAAGTCGAATGGGCTTATAGTTGGCTTCCTGCTACTGAAGCTATATACAAATCAGCAGAGGTCCCCTATATTCTTTTGATGGGTATCCAAAGCATACATCCTTACGCTCCTTACCGGGTTTTGCGACAACTTGGAAGATTCCAGACAGTGCATAATGATGAAGACCTGAGTGAGCAAGTCATTGAGTTAGGCCTGAAGGCTGCATTTCGTGAAAGCAGAATCTGAAAGATATGGAATGAGTGCCGGTTCCTCGAGCCTAAAACCATAATACAGGACCAAGCTAGAGGCGAGGTAGATCCCAAGTATCTGACGTGGTTTGGCAAAAGATTTCAAATCCCAGTGAGACACGCTAAAAGACCGCACATGCAGCAATTTACCGATAGGGTCCAAGTTCAATGGGATTGGCAAGCAAAGGAAAAGGAGTACAAAGCTAGAATAGGACGGTTAGAGAAACAGGTTCGGGACCTCCAGTTCGACAAAAGTGTACAGGCTGCAGCCGACGAGAATGATAAAAAGAAATTAGCTCAGGATAACGAAGCACTCAAAGACCAAATTAAACAAATGAAAATAGATGCCCGGAACCAAGAAAGAAGTCTATCTGATGAAAGGTTGATCAAAGGGTTAAAGAAATGAATTTCGGACTGCCAAAAAGAACTAGAAAAATCCGAGGGAAATATGGCAAGACTCCAGGCACAGTGGGCTAAAAAGACTGAAGAAAGAGGACAATTTGTGTAACAAATGAGACGAGGGGACTATCGCCAAAATGAATACTATGGAAGAAAAGACAGCCCAACGGGATAAAGAATTCCAATCCGAGATAAACCAGTGCTATGGGTTAATTGCAGAGATGGAAAAGGAAATAAAATTGCTACAAGACATGCACTTCCAGGACTCTCAGGTGCTAGAGGCTCGTACATAACAAATAAGCCGACTCCTCCAAGAGAAAGGCCGAATCAAGGAAAGGATCAGAAACATTGCCCACTATATTGCCATGAAGTGTCAGGCCGGCGAGCGAATGGGTCGTACCACGTCTTTTGCCTCGGTGATGATATTTGTTCTCTAGGTCATGAATGATTTAGATCAGTTGCAAAGGGGTCTTGCACGTAGGCCCGCGACAATGCCGAATGATGCTCCGCGGGCCCGAGGATTTGAAGCATTGATGTATTCTTAGTTAATCGAGTCTGTATTTTTGCTTTTGAGTCTATTTTTGTAATTTCCTTTTCAATAAAAGAAAAGCAAATAGTCTAGTAGCTTTTGTAACCGCAGTTGTTATCAATGAAAAATTGAAAATTCTCAAAAATTGTTTTCTTACTTTTGCATATGTTTGCAAGAACTACGCTTGGTCTAATTCATGCGTGGCCATGATACGTAGGCAATCTACATAAGATGCGACCATAATCCTGAGAAAAAGAGGAAAAAATAAATACGAGGGAAATAAATAAAAGGAAAAAACAAGAAAGAAAAGAAACGCAAAAGAAGAAAATAAGGCATTGAGAGAAAAAACCATGTCCAAAGAAAAGGAAAAGAAGAAAATAAAATGGAGAAGCATGAAAAGAAAATAAGAGAAAACAAAACAAAAAAAGGAAGAAAAGAGAAAAGGAATAAGAAGAAAAGTCGGGATGACGCATGCAACCGAAGCAAACATGTAGATATCCATTTAACTGTATAGGTGCATCACACTCCAATGCGCAGTTACCTATCTGTTACTTGTTTCATACTAACCGTTGTTGCTGTCTCTCCAGCTGAGTATTTTAGAAACCGTGGTTTATTTGTGGTAAACTGGCCTCGTATCGATACTTCACCAGATCCAAAGGAAAAACAGAGATGTCGTCTGAAATGACCCTGTCTGCAATCCCTATACCTGAAGATAGCCCAATCTCTGGGATCCCGGCCTCTGAATCCTATACAACTGAAGAAAATCGGATCATGTGCTTGCGCTTGATAGAAATGTGGGATGCTTGGAACAACGGGAAGGAACGCCCAAGAACTATCCCCAGATTCCCGGAGTTGTCCCCAAGATCTGGAGGGGTTACCACTGTCCCCATCAGCCGCCCAAATATTCCTCTGAGCCAACCTACCATGACTGCTAACTTTTTCGGAACACCCTCCGAGGATCATCCCCAAGTGTTCCCAAAACATGCTTTTGACCTTTCAGTTTTCACATTTCAGAATCCAGTTTTTCAGGTTGACCCTCCTCACTATCATCAATATACCTACTCCCGACCACCATATGAAATCACACCAGGGCAGGACAAAACCCCTAAAGCCCCAGAGCAGGATGAAATGACAAAAAGAATGAGGAGTTTAGAGCAGAATCTGAAAAATATGCAGGTTTTAAGCGGGCAGAAGAGTGTTTCTTACAATGATCTGTGCATGTTCCCTCACGTGCACTTGCCTATGGGATTCAAAACACCAAAGTTCGAAAAGTATGATGGACATGGTGATCCCATTGCTCACCTCAAAAAGTATTGCAATCAGCTGCGCGAGGCTGGCGGAAAAGAAGAGTTATTGATGGCTTACTTTAGAGAAAGCTTGGTGGGCATAGCGTCGGAGTGGTACATGGATCAGGACATATCTTGATGGCATATCTGGGATGACCTTGCCCGAGATTTTGTCTGACAATTTCAGTACAATATAGACACTGCGCCAGACAGGAACTCCTTGGCAAACCTAAAGAAAAAGCCCTCAGAGAGTTTTCGCGAATATGCAATCAAATGGCGTGAACAGGCGTCAAGGGTGAAGCCTCCAATGGATGAGGTTGAGATGGTCACTGTCTTCTTACAGGCTCAGGAGGTAGATTATTTTCAAAACATGATGTCCGCTATGGGTAAGCCTTTTGCAAAGGCAATAAAAATTGGAGAGATGGTAGAGAATGGGCTAAAAACGGGCAGAATCTTGAGCCAATCGGCCATAAGAGAAAGCTCCCAGGCCATCCAAGGCGGGTCTGGTGGAATGGCTAATGGAAAAAAGAAAGAAGAAACAGTGATGGCAGCATCGGGAGGAAGAAGGTACCGGGCTCCTAGACTGGTGTTCTCAGAAAGAGACCCTAAGCACTATTACCCTCACACAGATATGACTTATGCTCCTCCACCTTATGCGATAATGAATGCTCAACCTTTCGGCCGCCCACAACCACAAGCTAACTGAAACCCACCTCCATTCCAAAGAAAGCAGCCACCTTACCAAAACCAATATAACCCCTGGCCACCACAAAATAATTTCTGCCCTCGGGAACCACCTAGGCGGCCAAATTTTATCCCGATTGGTAAACCATATTCCAGTTTGTTCCCGATGCTCATCCAGATGAACCTATTACAGCCTATTCCCCAAAACAGGCCGAATTCGGAATCTCCAGCCTATCAACGAGGTGTTCATTATGCCTATCATTCAGGGGTTGAAGGGCACAGTACCGACAGTTGCTGGACATTGAAAAAAGCTGTGGAAGATTTGATTGAACAAGGGAAAATAGTGTTGAGGGATGAAGAAGGCCCGAATGTCACTAATAATCCTTTGCCCCTCACAACAACGGACCGGTAATCGGTATGATTTGTGAAGACCGAGACTTTGATCCAGCCCTGAAAGCCATAATTCCTATTACCAATGCCGAAAGGAAACCCAAGGTAGCCCCGAAGCAGGAAAAAGAGGGGAAGAAGGATAAAATTGTCAAAATTGAGCATGGGGAGAAAACTGAGACAAAAGCAGAGCCTTCGCCTCATAAATACGGGGTTATTTATGTTCTGCAAGGTCGCCAAGATAAACCACTAGTTGTGACCACTCCGAGGAAGTATGAAGTGAAGAAGGGGACACAGATGTATGTTCCAAAAGGGGCCTACATGGTGCGGGGAACAATTAAACCGCCTCGGCTGAGTGAGCCAGTGGTTATTGGACGTGCACACAGAAGCCCATGACCGACCCCTCTGCAGTGTCGTGGAACTACCAACAAATAGTGGTCAAATACATAGGCAAGGAAATTTGGGGACAACTACTAGGAACAGTCCCTGTTGAAAAATATTCGAATATACAAGAGGTAAACATCGCCACACGAAAATGTTTTCCATCTAAGAAGCTGGTGAGCGCTAAAGAAGTAGAGACATTCTTTCAGAAAATGAAAATGCCAGACTATGAAACAGTACACCAATTGAGGAAATGTCATGAGCAAGTGTCACTACTGTCACTGGTGACCGAATCTGCTGAACATCAGAAGATCCTTATGAAAACTCTGAACAAAGCATATGTGCCAGCAGAGACTTCGGTTGAACAACTTGAAAGGATGGCAGAAAGATTCTTCGCTGTCAACCAACTCTCATTCAGTAAAAGGGAGTTGCCTCCAGAAGGAGCTGCCCACAATAAAGCCTTGCACCTGACGGTCAAATGTGAAGGTTACAACGTTAAGCGGGTCATGGTGGACGGAGGCTCGGGGGTTGACATCTGCCCACTCTCCACTTTGCAACGAATGGAAAAAAGGACATGAAGGATTCGTCCAAATAATGTTTGCGTGAGAGCCTTCGACGGTGTTAAAAGAGATACCATCGGTGAAATTGATTTGATACTGACCATAGGCCCGGTGGATTTTGAGGTGACCTTCCAAGTGTTAGACATGGAGACATCTTACAATTTTCTTCTGGAAAGGCCTTGGATCCATGCTGCAGGAGTTGTGCCCTCAACCCTCCACCAGATGGTGAAATTTGAGCATGAAGATCAGGAGATCGTGGTCCATGGGGAAGGTGAGCAGTCCATATATCGTGACCCATTTATCCCATGCCTGGAGGCGAGGGAGGGAAGTGAGCATATTGTCTATCAAGCCTTGGAAATCGTGGTAGCTGATTAATATGAGGAAGGACATCCATGCCCCAAGCCTTCCTTATCCAATGCTTCGATCATGGTAGCCAAGGAAATGATTAGACATGGTTTCAAACCTGGAAAAGGGTTGGGAAAAGCTTTGCAAGGAATAGCCGAATCGGTAACACTACCCGTAGCAAAAAAGTATTTCGGGATAGGCTTCCACCCTACCCCAGATGATGAGAAATGGGCCGACGAAAAAAATGAAAGATGGATGGGTTCTGCCGCAACCATTGCCACATCAGTATGAGACCTTTGTCAATCCTAAGTATGGCACAAAAGAGGATGATGAGGTGTTCACGGCTGATTAAATAGAAGATATCTGTGGAGCTATGAGGCAAATGCTTTATGAAACCAACATGGTCCAGCCAGGGGAAGGGACTAGCACCACTGAGGTGCTCTACATGGGACCAGACGCCAAACTCCAAAATTGGAAGGCCACACCTTTCCCGATCACACGGGAGTCCCGGTAGACTAGCCTTGTCACCTTTTCTGCATCTCGAGTTATTTCAGGGTGTAACTCGGATGTTTCTTGTAGTTTCTTGTCTTTTGAATTCTTGAATGTAAACCCTATTATCTTCCCAAAAATTCCAAGAAATGAAATCAATATTTCATCGTCCATTTTCTCTTTAGTCATTCTAATTTTTGTTATTTTCCCTATTTATCTTTCCTTTTCAGTTATAATAATGCGGCTTTAAATAACATGACATGCTTGTGGACTTCATGCCCTGACTCAAACATGCTGTCTAACTGTGAAATAATGAATCAAGAACTAGAATATGATGAACAGTAGGCTTTTAGGGAAATAAACCGAGAATTGGAAAAATTTGAGAAAAAACCTAAGACAAAAATGAATGACACTGAACCGGTTAATTTGGGAACTGCCGAAGAAATAAGGGAAACCAAAATAAGCATTCACACAGATGATAAAACTCGAGATGCAATAATCCAACTCTTGTTTGAGTTTAAAGATGTGTTTGCTTGTTCGTATGATGATATGCCAGGACTGAGTGTGGATCTAGTGGTGCACAAACTGCCAATTTACTCCGATTGTCCTCCAGTGCAATAAAAACAAAGAAAGTTTAAAACCGATATCAGTGATAAGATCAAAGAAGAAATCACAAAACAACTAAAAGTAGGGGTAATCCCGGTGGTCCGATATACTACATGGTTAGCCAACGTGGTTCCTGTGCCAAAGAAAGATGGGAAGGCTCGGGTGTGTGTGGACTACAGAAATTTGAATAGGGCGAGTCCCAAAGATAATTTTTCGTTGCCCAACATCCACATCCTTGTTGATAACTGTGCCAAACATGAAATACAGTCCTTCGTGGATTGTTACGCAGGATATCACCAGGTGTTGATGGATTAAGAAGATGCCGAGAAAACAACTTTCACTACGCCCTGGGGCACATACTACTATTGAGTCATGCCATTTGGGCTGAAGAATGCCGGGGCAACCTATATGAGAGCCATGATCACCATTTTCCATGACATGATGCACCAAGAGATAGAGGTGTATGTGGATGACGTAATCATCAAGTCCTGAACTCAGAGTGACCACATTCGAGATTTGAGAAAGGTCTTTGAACGGCTGCGCAAGTATGATTTGAAGCAGAATCCGGCCAAATGTGCCTTCGGAGTTCCATCAGGAAAGCTCATGGGTTTCATAGTCAGTAGAAGAGGGATCGAGTTAGATCCAACAAAGATAAAAGCTATTCGAGATCTACCCCCTCCGAAAACTAAGAAAGACGTGATGAGTTTACTGGGCAGGTTAAACTATATTAGTCGGTTCATTTCTCAACTGACTACCACGTGTGAACCCATATTCAAACTTTTGAAGAAAGATGCGGCAATCAAATGGACATCCGAATGTCAAGAGGACTTCGATAAGATCAAGGAATATCTGTCAAATCCTCCGGTGTTGGCCCAACCCGAGCCAGGGCGACCTCTCTTCTTGTATCTAACGGTGTTGGAAAATTCTTTTGGTTGCATTCTGGGGCAACACGATATAACCGGCAAGAAAGAGCAGGCAATCTACTATCTGAGTAAGAAGTTCACCAGCTACGAGTCCAAATATACTTTGTTGGAGAGAACATGATGTGCTCTGACGTGGGTCGCTCAGAAGTTGAGACACTATCTTCAAGCCCAGGTTGGATCCTTTGAAATACATATTCGGGAAACCGATGCCCGCTGGGAGACTAGAAAAATGGCAAATCCTACTCACTGAATTTGACATAGTCTATGTCACTCGTACGGAAATGAAAGCCCAGACGTTGGCAGATCATTTAGCGGAAAACCCGATTGACGAGGAATACCAACCATTGAGCACATACTTCCCAAATGAAGAAGTTTATTCAGTAGAAGTTATCTCTGAAGACACTCGTGCTTGGAAAATGTTCTTTGACGGAGCGGTAAACGTAAGAGGTGTAGGCATTGGGGCAATCTTGATATCACCCAATGGTCAGCACTATCCAGCTACAGCTAGGCTCTGATTCTTTTGTACAAACAACAAGCTGAATATGAAGTCTGCATCATGGGCATGAATATGGCAATTGACAAGGAAGTTGAAGAATTATTGATCATGGGGGACTCCGATTTGATTATACGGCAAGCACAAGGGGAATGGGAGACTCGAGATATTAAGCTCTTTCCATATCGACAACACGTGGAAGATCTCACTAAACGCTTCAAGTCAATAGAGTTTAGGTACATCCCTCGATGTCACAATGAACTAGCAGATACCCTCTCCACTTTAGCTTCAATGCTGCCTTGCCCAGGCAATGCGCATATTGATCCCCTGGAAATTCAAATCAAAGAAAGGAACGGTTATTGTAATTCAGTCGAGGTGGAACCCAGCATTCAGCCCTGGTATCATGATATCAAAAGATTTCTGAAAACACAAGAATACCCCGAGCAAGCCACTAGGGATCAGAAGAGAACCATTAGACGACATACGAGTGGTTTCTTCTTAAGCGGTGACTTTTTATATCCAGACCTCAACTTGCTAAGATGCGTTGATGCCGATGAAACCGGAAAAATTATGGATGAGGTGCACGCAGGGGTGTGCGGACCTCATATGAATGGATATGTTTTGGCAAAGAATATCGTGCGACCGGGATATTATTGGATAACCATGGAAAAGGATTGCTTCAGCTTTGTTCGAAAATGTCGTCAATGCCAGGTGCACGGTGATTCGATTCATGCACCTCCAATGGAGCTTCATCCGATGTCAACACCTTGGCCGTTTGTTGCCTGGGGTATGGACGTCATTGGGACAATCGAGCTGAAGGCTTCAAACGGGCATAGATTCATATTGGTCGCAATCGATTACTTCACAAAATGGGTTGAGGCCATTACTCTCAAGTCGGTCACCAAGAAAGCTGTGGTAGACTTTGTGTATTCCAATCTCATTTGTCGCTTTGGTATTCCTGCAACTATCATTACTGACAATGCTGTAAACTTGAATAGTCTTCTGATGGGAGAGGTATGTGAACAATTCAAGATAACGCATAGAAACTATACCCCTTATCGGCCAAAAGCCAATGGTGCCGTTGAAGCGGCGAATAAGAACATCAAGAAGATTTTGAGAAAGATGATTCAAAGCTCCAGGCAATGGCATGAAAAGCTGCCTTTTGCATTACTC
>MU738277.1:67845-83347 GCA_026770625.1 Nicotiana glauca
GAAGCAGTCATACCTGCAGAAGTAGAAATCCCTTCGCTTCGTATAATCGTTGAAGCAGAAATCGAGGACAGTGAGCGGGTTAAAACCCAGCTAGAGCAGTTGTCACTAATTGATGAAAAATTGATGGCCACAGTGCACCACGGGCAGTTGTAGCAGCAAAGAATGGCCCACGCCTATAACAAGAAAGTAAGTCCCAGGAACTTCAAAGTGGGACAGCTCGTGCTCAGACGCATTCTCCCTCATCACCAGGAAGCAAAAGGAAAGTTTGATCCCAATTGGAAAGGTCCATACATAATCCGAAAGATTTTGCCAAAAGGAGCAGTGTATCTAGGAGACATTGAAGGAAATGATCCTGAAACAGCAGTCAATGCGGATGCAGTAAAAAGGTACTATGTCTAGACCTCCTAGGGTGATGGCTTTTGTGCAATTGAGATGATAAAGGAATTCCTTCCCGCCACCCCAAACACTATCAATCCTTCGTAAACCCTTTGAGCCAGTTCCATTTCTTTGGCTACCCTCTTTGGAACCCGAAAGTACAAAAAGTAAAAGAAAGGAAAAAGAAAAAAAAAGAAAAAAAAAGAGAAGAAGAAAAAAAAAGAAGAAAAAAAAACAAAAACAAAAAAACAAAAAAGATAAGAAAAAAAATTATTGACCTGAACTATGTTTGACTTGATTCCAAAAGGATACGTAGGCAGCCTCTCCCTGAGGTTCATTCACACCAAAACAAAAATCCCAATTTCCCCAAAAACTGAAACTAGGGCAGATGATATGATGTTTTGGCTATGAATCCGCCGAAATGATTCCAAAGTTGTAGTTCCGCCCAAAATCCTTCTTACCCCAAAAACCTTGTCCAAGTCCTTCTGATCAATTGGCAAAGGCAGGGAAGTGGAAAACGTCATTGTTGGAATCTGACACAACGCAAATTGAGAGAAATAAAATGAGAGAATCTTATCGGTGAAAATCTTCGGGCACCATAAGGCGATGGTGAGTAGAGAGACTGAAAATGAGAGAGTCCGCTTAGTGAAAACTCACAAAGAGCACTACTGGACCACGGTGAGAAGAGAAATGAGAGAGGTCGATTGGCGAAAACCCGGAAAGGTCGTTGTCGGCCGAAAAGAAGACATCTCATCACTAAAAGGGTCCTAGCAAGGTTCCCTGGTTTTGAAATGCAGATCAATGGGTTCACGAGAAGCTGGAAAGTTTGTGTGGGTCGGGCATCCAGTCCAAGAAGCATGTCATGTTCATTTGAAGCCAACATGCACTCCAGATAAGTCCTTCTTTACCCCCCGAAAGGGACGCTTCTCTTTAAACTCATCTGCTTGCCTTTTGTATATTTCTTCTTTGAATCCCTTTCGGTTGAACTCTAATTCCGGAATTACTGCAAAGAAAAGGTGGCAGGACTGGTTCTATGGGGCTACGCTAGCAAAATCCAAAGATAATACCCAGCCTCAGCGGATGCGTCAGTCCAATTCCGATTGACCATAGTGGTTGATGCTTTCGAAGCGAAAACATTGGAAAAGAAAGAAAATCAAAGGCAAGGGCAGGACAAAGTGAAAAGGCTAGAGCCCACACGGGCGAGTCATCTTGAAGTCCTAAAAGTTGAAACCTGTCGGTAGAAGAGATTCACCCTCAAAGCCAGCAAGCGGAAAACTTCTCAACGGAAAAGGGGCCGGGATCAAGCGATTGGGATGATCAAGGTCACAAAACCAACCACTGTTTCAAACTAACAAATTGTTCTTTGTTTAAAACAGGTCTTATTTAGAGCAACCGTGCAAGAAGCAGGTGCAACCCAAAAGAAATGAAATGCACAAGCGCTGAAACAGCTTTGCAGCAGGAAAGCGACAAAAAAGGAAGTTTTTCCGAAATTCTTTCATGCGTTTTGCTAAATAAAAAGGAAAAATAAAAAGAAGAATAAAAGAAGGAGAAAAAGAAGAAGAAGAAAAGAAATGAAAATGAAAACCCCAAAAGAAAAACAAATCATAGTAGCATAAGAGCTTTTTCTTTCCAAATCCCGGACAAAAACCGAGGATCTCCCGGCCGAAAAACCGAGGATCTTTTTCTTTCCAAATCCCGGCCAAAAAACTGAGGATCTCTCGGCCAAAAAACCGAGGAGCCTTTTCTTTCCAAATCCCGGCAAAAAAACCGAGGATCTCCCGGCCAAAAAACTGAGGAGCTTTTTTCTTTCCAAATCCCGGCCAAAAAACCGAGGATCTCCCGGCCAAAAAATCGAGGAGCTTTCTCTTTCCAATTCCTGGCCAAAAAACCGAGGATCTCCCGGCCAAAAAAACCGAGGAGCTTTTTTTTTCCAAATCCCGACCAAAAAATCGAGGATCTCCCGGCCAAAAAACCGAGGAGCTTTTTCTTTCCAAATCTCGGCCAAAAGAACTGAGGATCTCCCGGCCAAAAAACCAGGAGCTTTTTCTTTCCAAATCCCGGCCAAAAAACCGAGGATCTCCCGGCCAAAAAACCGAGGATCTCCCGGCCAAAAAACTGTGGAGCTTTTTCTTTCCAAATCCCGGCCAAAAAACCGTGGAGCTTTTTTCTTTCCAAATCCCGGCCAAAAAAATCGAGGATCTCCCGACCAAAAAACCATGGAGCTTTTTTCTTTCCAAATCCCAGCCAAAACCGAGGATCTCCCTACACAATCCTGATTTGATCACTTAGATATGTGACACAACTAACTCACGAAATTTTCCTAGTGATAACTGTGGCAGAAAATTTCGTTCGTTCATTTGTTTGTTTTGGTATCTTAAGCAGGTCGACCTCAAGACACAAGGTGCGAGATGACTAATGGACTAAATCTCAATCCTGAATCAAGAAAAGAAGAAAAGAACAAAAAGAAATGAATTCAAATGTGAAGCAAGCAACGATGCGGATTGCTCAAAATCTGATTGAAGTCACAAGCTCCGCAGATCCTATTTTTGACCTAGTGCTGCATGATGAAGTGAACACCTACAACTGGAGCATCAAGATTCAGATCGAAGTCCACGGCAGAATCAGCTAAGACTAAAGATCAAGTTTCAAGAGAATTATAGATAGGAATCTTGTAACTCATAGTGGATAGACATAACTAGTTTAGCTTTAATTTTCCTTTCTTGTGTAATAAGGAGGTCAGCAAGCAGTAGCAGCAGCAACAGCAGTGAAATCACATCTCCTGGTAGTTCCAGCTACCAAACCTCCCCGAACTACACTGACCTGATTCCCTTTTGGCCAAGGATATGTAGGAAACCTCCGAAGCAGGGCGCGGTCAACTCTTTCAAAAATGCTTCACACGGAATATTCAAACGGGCAAAAATCGCTCGTATCCACTCACTTATCTTTGCCCGAGAACTCTGCATTTTCCCGAGCAAAGATGGGCAGCTGTAAGCACGTGATTTTTGCCCTATATGAAATACTCCGATAACAATCCCAAGAAAATAGATTTTTCTTACTTATTTGCCATTTTTAGGAATTTTGTAGATTTTTTATTAATTGAAAAATATCAAAATATCATGCATGGCATTTAGGCCTTACTTTTACATTTTTAGGATTAATCGATAGTTACTTATTTTTATAAAAATTAAAAATTACAAAAATGCTTCATTTTTACACTTTTTCCTTTAATTGATTTTTTTCTTTTAATTTGGGATTAAGTAGCTTTTATAATTTTTATAATTAGTTTAATTTCACATTTTTAGATAACCTAGGATTTTTAATTAAAGAAAAAATAAAGAAAAGGAAAATAGGAAGAAGTATATTTTGGGTCTTGTTGTTTTAAAATAGTAGGCCTGGGCCAATTCCTTAAAAAAGCCCAATTTCCCTCTTACTTACCTAGCCCAAAATCAGACTCGACCCGAACCACCCCAATCCCTTCCCCTTTAAAAGAACCCAACATCAGATCCCTAAGGAGCAGCTGGAGACACGCGAAAAGCGTGACCCCTCCCCATTTTTCCATCCCAGCTATTTCCCCTCTCCTTCTTCTCCATTCTCAGGGAAGCTCCCATACACACACACACAAAGGGAAGGAAGGAATGAAAAAAAGGGGATAGAAACAGAAGCATTTTAAAGAATTTTGAAATTCAAATTTCAAGGGAGATCTAAAATAAAAGTTTCAAACGAGAAGAGTAAAATGGGTAAACGTAGCTGCGGTTCATTACACTACATTTTCTGAATGTTTTAAGGTTTGATCGGGCTGGAATTGTCCATTTACTGTGGCTGTTTTGCTTGTTTCACTGCTGTCCGAGCTGCTGTTGAGCATCCTGTTAAATATTTCGGGCTTTAGCTTTCCATTTAAGCTTCATTCAGATAGTTTTGAGCTATATTGTTGCAGTGAGGTATGTAAGTTTCATATGTATTTCATATCTTGATATGAATGAATATCTGAATTGATGTCCTTATAGGTGTGTTGGATTTCATGAAATATGATATTTTAACTATCAGATCTGATTGTTGTAGTATATATGTTTATATTTGGTCGTGGAAGATCTTTCTGACATAGGAGTATTTGTTATAACTTCCAATCCTGTATCTGCATATCTTTAGCAGGGCATCCTCAAGTTAAAAGATATCTCAATTTTGTTACCATATGGAAGTGAAAAGAGTGGCTGTCCCATTTCTCTTTTGTATATTCGACCAGTCAAAAAGAATGAATTAATCCTCGACCGTTTGAATTATGCTTTAGTTTAGATCTTTCTATTTTTTTAGCTTACAATTCTAGTGTTAGCCAAATTTGGGATCTGGTATGACCCATCTACTTCCTCTTCCTTTTCAATTATTGCTTGTCTAAATATGCTCGTCCAGTTCTCTCCCCAAGTTTTTTTTCCATCATTCATCACTAGCTCTTTCTGGCACCAAATGAGGACCAATTTCAACAAAGTTGCAGTCCTTGTGGTTGACATATAATTGGACCAACATTCACAATAAGGATGTATTTTCTTTTTGAAGTGTTCTGCCCTATGGTAATCATGTTAGTAATTAGTATAAGGTTGAATCTCCAATTTTGCATCATCTTGTGATAGCTGCTGTCAAGCTTGAACTATTATATGACTTGGTGTATATTTTAATTTCTTCTCTGTTTTGGACATATTGCCATTTTTATGAGTTGGGATATTCATCATGTTTGTTAAAAATGTATCAAATATTCATGGTTTGATTTCTTCTTTTGTTTGTTAAATGAAATTGGATGTAGTTAAAACAATTGCAGAAGTTATAGAGGTTATATATCAGTTTGTGAATAAGGAAAATAGATTATTTCGTACTGCGATATAGGAATTGCCTTTTAAGATTATAGCTTGTTATAATAATGGGGATATGATGGAGTGTAATGATCATAAGCTAAGTTCTGCCAGAAGCCCAAAAGGAAAACAAAGGCATCCATATCTATCCATGTGACGTCCTAATTTTCATTTTCACCTACATGTAGCTAATGTACTTTTTTTATAACTGTTGTACATTTTCCCAATAAATTTTGCATCTTAAAACCTCCATATAACCGATGGCCCTCATATAATTAATTTTAAAATTCTTAGAATTCGAGCCATGTCATTTAGCAAATTTCCATGGCCCTCGCAAAGTTAACAACGCGTTAGTTTCCTTTAGGCGCGTTCTTTAATAAATTTACCTTCTTAAATTTGGGTGTGCATTTTATGTGACCCAAATCCAAATCCTAAAATGTTGTATAAAATGTGTCGAGGATCCGGGTGCATTTCATGTGACGTGATCCGAAAACATGTTTTAAACGACGTTCAATTTCCTAAAATTAATTAAAAGCAGTAAACAGTTTTAAAATTGCACTATAGGATGATATGTATAAAAATTAGATTTTTTCCATTTTATAATAATTTAAGCGACCGTGCTAGAACCACAGGATTCGGCGGTGCCTAACACCTTCCCTCTGGTCAACTGAATTCCTTACACATAATTTCTAGTTCGCAGACTCCCATTGGGAAGTCAAATTTTTCCTCGATTTGGGATTTAAATTAAACTGGTGACTTGGGACACCAAAAAACCAATCCTATCCCAAGTGGCGACACTAAAAAATAAATAATTCCAATTCGAATAATGTCACTTTAAATGGAAAAACTCCCTTATACATTTATCCTTCGGGGTAGGTGTGTAAAAAAGGATGTGTGACATATCTCACTAGGGCCCTGACCTTCCTCGTCACTACCCAACCGAGGTTAGACTTGGCACTTATTGAGTACCATTGTGGTGTACTCATGCCCTTTCTGTGCGTGTTTTTCATGTGCAGATCCAGGTAGCTCTGCCCAATCTTATCATCCTCGAGGCGGAGAGATCTAGCAAAGATTTTGAGGTACATCTACCGCGTCCGTAAACCTGGAGTCTCTTTCTTATTCTAGCTTAGCAATTAGCTTTTTCCTTTTTGTACTGTTCGTTTTAGACATTCTGGAGTTAGATCTATGCATTTACTTTCTGTTAGCTTGTGTTCTCATGAGTTTTCGGGTTTTGGGGTGATATTATAGACTTCCGCATTAATAAGTTGTATATGCCGAGTGGCATTTATATATAGTTTTTCTCTTAGTTATTTAGTTTTAATTAATTATTCCGCAAGCTATGTTGTTTTCCGCATTGTTAGGCTTACCTAGTTATAGGGACTAGGTTCTATCACGAAATGTTCACGGAGGGTGAACTAGGGTCGTGGCAAGTTGGTATCAGAACTCTAGGTTCATAGGAGTCACGGAACACATGCCAGTTTATTAGAGTCTCGCTGATCGGTACGGAGACATTTGTACTTATCTACGAGAGATTATGTAACTGTTAGGAAAAATTTTCAGTTTATTTTATTTCCTTGTCGTGTGACATCTTGACATCACCAATTCTAAACTTCTATCTTCTATTCTCTCACAGATGGTGAGGACATGTGCTAATCGAGATAATCAGGCACCCGCGCCCCCTACTGCAGCTGCCAGAGGCCAGGGCCGGGGTAGACGTAGAGGACGCGCACGTGGTGCAACAAGAGCACATGCGCGAGCTACCGACGAGGAACCACCAGCAGATCTAGTCAGAGCCCAGGAACCTGGCACGCCTACTACTGCCAATACTACTCCAGCTCTTCAGGAGACATTGGCTTAGTTCATGAGTATGTACACCGCCTTGGCTCAGGCAGGGTTGCTTCCCCTTGATGCAGCCACATCTCAGGCCGGGGGAGAAGCACAGACTCCCGCCGTCCGCACTCTTGACCAGTGAGTGCATGTTGAGAAGGTTCCCAAGATTATTCCCGCACCGCCTGCAGTGCCCATTTAGCCTGAGGACAGGGCAGTGGCTTCTAAGGATGAGCAGCTAAGGCTTGAGAGGTTCAAGAAGTACAAGCCTCCTATATCAGACGATGCTTTGGGATTTCTAGAGGAGTGTCACTGTATTCTTCACACTATAGGCATAGTAGAGGCCAGCGGGTTTTCCTTCACTGCCTTCCAGCTTCAAGGAGCTGCCTATGATTAGTGGCACTTTTATGAGATAGACAGTCCAGCTGAGGCTGCCTTACTAACCTGGACCCAGTTCTCAGATATGTTCATGAGCGAGTTTGTCCCTCAGTGTCTCAGGGACGTATGGCCACAGAGTTTGAGCATTTGCGCTAGGGTACTATGGCCGTTTCGAAGTATGCTATCCACTATACCAGGTTGGCCAGGCATGCACCGACCTTGGTTGCTACAATCTGTGAGAGAGTGCGCAGGTTCATTAAGGGTCTTATCCTACCCATCAGATCTAGCATGGCTCAAGAGTTGGAGATAGACATTCCTTATCATCAGGTAGTGAGCATTGCTAGGAGGATCGAGGGTATGCTCGCCAGCGAGCGAGTGGAGAGGGAGGCCAAGAGGTCTCGAGAGTCGGGACACTACTCTGGTGCCCGTACCCCAGAAGCAGGTCGTCATGGTAGGGGTTTTGTGGGTCGCCCCATTCATTCAGCTCTTCCAGCAGCCAGCAATGCTCCAGCTATGCCTATACCTCAGGAGCCTTACTATGCATCTCTAGTTTCTAGCACGCCTCCTATGCGGGGTGCTTTCAGAGGTCAGTCCAGTAGATGTGGCCCGATCCAGTCACAACCACCACGCCCTCCCAGATCTTGTTTTAAGTGTGGTGACACCCGCCATGTGGTAAGGGATTGCCCTAGACTTGGGAGAAGTGCACCCCCACAGACTTCTCAGCCAAAGCGTGCTCGGCAAAGTTCTCAGGCCATGGTTATAGCTCCAGCTGCTACCCCATCTACCCACCCGGCTAGGTGCGGAGGCCGAGGAGATAGAGGCCGTCCTCGAGAGAGGGTTGGGCCAGATATTATGCTATTCCTGCTCGTACTATTCCTGCTCGTACTGAGGCTATTGCCTCCGACTCCGTCATTACATGTATTGTACTGGTTTGTCAAAAAGAGGCATCAATTATATTTGATCTAGGCTCTACTTATTTTTATGTGTCTCCTTACTTTGCTCCGCATTTGGGTGTGCCTCGGGATTCTTTGAGTGCCCCCGTTTATGTTTCTACTCCTGTGGGGGATTCTCTTGTTGTGGACCGCATTTATCGGTCATGTCTAGTTAATATTTGTGGTTTTAAGACCAGAGCAGATTCTGTTGTTACTCATTATGGTTGATTTTGATATTATCTAGGTATTCCGCGTGTTGAGTGGACTGGTACTTTAGATTACACTCCCAGTAGAGTTATCTCTTTCCTTAAATCTCAGCGCATGGTTGAGAAGGGGTGTGCCATGTATTTAGCTTATGTGAGAGATGTCAGTGTTGATACCCTTTATGTTGATTCAGTCCCAGTGGTACATGATTATCCTGGTGTGTTTCCAGCTGATCTTCGGAGCATGCTGCCCGATAGAGACATTGATTTTGGCATTGATCTATTCCCGGGCACTCATCCCATTTCTATCCCTCCGTACCGTATGGCTCATCCTGAGTTGAAGGAGTTGAATGATCAGTTGCAGGAATTTCTTGATAAGGGTTTTATTCGCCCTAGTGTTTCACCGTGGGGTGCTTCTGTCTTGTTTGTAAAGAAAAAGGATGGTTCCATGCATATGTGTATTGATTATTGCCAGTTGAACAAGGTTATAGTGCTGTTTCCTTTGCCTCGTATTGAGGATCTGTTTGACCAACTTCAGGGTGCACAAGTGTTTTCTAAGATTGACTTGCGCTCAGGTTATCATCAGTTGAAGATTCGGAAGCCAGATATCCCGAAGACTGCCTTTAGGACTCGATATAGCCGTTACGAGTTCCTTGTTATGTCATTTGGGCTAACGAATGCCCCAGCAGCTTTCATTCATTTGATGCACAGTGTGTTCAGGCCGTATCTCGACTCGTTCATCATTGTTTTCATATATGATATTCTTGTATACTCCTGGAGTTCGGAAGATCATGAGCAGCACCTGAGGACAGTGCTTCAGACCATGAGAGAGAAGAAGTTATATGCAAAGTTCTCGAAATATGAGTTTTGGTTGAGTTCTGTGGCATTCTTAGGCCACATGGTATCGAGTAAGTGCATTCGGGTGGATCCTAGGAAGATAGAGACCGGGTAGAGTTGGCCTAGGCCCTCCTCAACTACAGAGATTCGCAGTTTGCTTCGCTTGGCAGGCTACTACCGTCGTTTTGTAGGGGGATTTTCATCGATTGCGGCCCCTATGACTAGATTGACCCATAAGGGTGCCCTATTTCAGTGGATAGAGGAGTGTGAGGTGAGCTTTCAGAAGCTCAATACAACTTTGACTACACCCACAATTTTGATGTTTCCTACCGGTTCGGGGTCTTATACTGTCTATTGTGATGCCTCGAGAGTTGTCCTTGGAGCGGTGTTGATGCAGGATGGTAGGGTGATTTCCTACGATTCCAGACAATTGAAGATACATGAGGCCAATTATCCTGTCCACGACCTTGAGCTAGCTGCTATTGTTCATGCCTTGAAGATCTGACATGATTATTTGTACGGTGTGCCTTGTGAGATCTATACTGACCATCAGAGTTTGCAGCACTTGTTCAAGCAAAAGAATCTAAATATGCATCAGAGGAGGTGCTTAGAGTTGCTGAAGGTTTATGATATTACAATTATATATCACCCAGGCAAGGTCAATATGGTGGCGGATACCTTGAGTCACCGGGTGGAGAGTTTGGGGAGTTTGGCATATTTACCAGCGTCAGAGAGGCCTATGGCGATGGATGTTCATGCCTTGGCCAGACAGTTTATGAGATTGGATCTTTCTGAGCCTAGTCGGGTTCTAACTTGTGTGGTTTCCTGATCTTCCTTATTTGATCGTATCAGGGAGCGGCAGTATGATGAACCTCATTTGCTTGTCCTTAGGGACAAGGTTCAGCGTGGTGATGCCAGAGATGTGACCATTGGATGTGACGGGGTATTAAGGATGCAGGGCCGGATTTGTGTACCTAATGTTGATGAGCTTCGAGAGTTCATTTTAGCAGAGGTCCATAGTTCGCGGTATTCCATCCATCCGGGTGCCGCGAAGATGTATCAGGACTTGAGGCAGCACTATTGGTGGAGGCCGATGAAGAAAGATATAGTTGGTTATGTGTCGAGATGCCTCAACTGCCAGCAGGTGAAGTATGAGCACTAGCGACCGGGTGGGTTGCTTCAGCAGATAGAGATTCCGGAGTGGCAATGGGAGCACATCACCATGGACTTTGTATCAGGACTTCCACGGACCTTGAAGAAGTTTGATGCAATTTTGGTTATTGTAGATCAGCTGACCATGTCCTCTCACTTTATTCATGTTGTCACACCTCCTTTTTCTCACTACACCCCGTAAAGGGTATAATAATAAGGGAGCTTTTCCAACATGAAGTGACAATCAAAACGGGATTTATCAGATTCAGAGTCGCCACTTGGGAGATTTATGGTTTCCCAACTCATCGGTTGAATCCCGAATCGAGGAAAATAATGACTCTGTTTAACAGTCCGCGAACCAGAAATCCGAGTAAGGAATTCTGTTAACCCGGGAGAAGGTGTTAGGCATTCCCGGGTTTCCGTGGTTCTTGCACAGTCACTCAACTATCATATTCGGCTTAAATTATTTGATTTTGAAAAATTATGAACCTATGTGCAATTTTTAACTTTTATCCGCTTTTATTATTATTTTTAAAGGGAATTGCAACGTCGTTAAAATACGTCTCGAACCACGTCACACAAATGCACCCGTGGTTTATGACATATTTTAACATCGTTGAGATTTGAATTTGGGTCACATAAATGCACACATGAATTTAGGAACGTAGTATTGTTAAGCATGCGCCTAAAGAAACTATGCGTTTGCACTTTGCGAGGGCCATGGAGTATGCTAAATGGCACGCCTCGGAATCTAAGGATCAATTCAAGATTAAATAAAGCGAGGGCCACGCAATTGTCATTTTTGCTTGGCATGGCGCGCCTCAATTCTATTTAAAGGATATTTAAACTAAAAAGCATGGAGGGTCATAGACTATGTCTTACTTAACATGGCGCACCTCAAATCCACCTAAAAAAAATAATTAATTAATTAAGAGAAAGGCTTAAGGAAATTGTAATTATTCTAAAAATAGAACCCAATCTTTATTCAATTAGTCGAACGGCCAGTCATTGAACGAAATCAAAACCATTTCAAAGCATGGGCGTGAGGCGAGGTCCAATAGCCTATCGAAGCTATCAAGCCAATGATTTCTTGCAGCTTGAATTAAACTTAAGAGGAGACCCACTACTGGAGGCAAACCATTGTCACAAGATTAGGGCTCAAGATCGAACCCCCCTTAACTCAAGACCAGTTGCACCATTTACCATTTCTAACAAAAAACACAAATCAACTGAATATTATAACAAGGAAAAGATGATTTAATAAAGAACTCCAAGATCCCGTAGAGATAGATATTATATCATCATGATGTTAAACAACGAACTCAATTAACTTAAAATCCAAACAAACCTATAGGATCATATACTAACCTAGAAACCATTCACTTTATAATTCATGAAATGAAATACTACATGATTTGGCAAATAGCAAAACTCAAAACTGAATCGACCTCAATACGGAGGTCTTTGATTTCAGACTTAGGGACATCCACCTAAAATATGTTCGAATAGACTTACACAACAATAATGATCCATCAAACATGCCCAAATCAGCTGCAATTTCTATTACACTAATTCTTTATTACAGATATATATAACCAGCCAGTTTAGGTTTAGCTCAACAGACAGATGGAAAACAAAGCACTGGCTTAATGATAGAACAGAAAGCTAAACTGTAGTAAATAAAAATTAACAACTCAAATGAGCCTATGTAGATTTGATCTTTAAAAGAAATCAGATTCAGCTACATTTTCAACCAAACTTCATGCCTTTTCATATAAGAAAAACAACATTTACAACCTCACTATCCATTCACTGGTTCAAAGGCATACCTGGATATGAGAAAGAGAAGTAAATAAGCACCGGGTCAGTGGACAGCAGCAAGCAGGACAGAACCCAGATTTAGTCAATAGAACAGTAAAAAAATCAGCTCAAAATAGTCGATGGAATAGTAGAGGAACCACAGATTCACATTCCAACTTCAAACCCAACTCCACACCATTCTTAAATCCAACTAACTTAAAACAATTTAAAAAATCAAAGATTGAGCAAGTCTCCAGAAGACCCAATGAACAATAACTCTTAGCCATTTTGTATATTTGTTTTGGAACTTTCAGGTCTCTGATTCTTACTACACTCAAAATCTCTATTGTGTTCCAGCAATTGAAAGAAAAGAAACAAAACAACCAGATTCAATCAAACAGTAAACTCTTCTGCATCTTTTGTATTTTTTCTTTGATCTTTTCCGAGCCGCTTTTGATTTCAGGATTTCTTAACTCTTCAATTCTTGCCTTCAAAGGCAAGAATGATACCTTATATAAGCTCAGCCATAGGGCAGCCCTCGGGTTCTATTTTTATCATTTGCCCCCTTTTGAATTTTTGTTCTTAGCTTAAGTGACCCAAATTATTAACTTTCTACCCACGCTTTAATACCTAAAAATCTGAAATTCCACTAGAGACCCACACTAGAAGTGTAACGACCCAACCGGTCATTTCGTCTACTAGCGCTCCGTTCAGCAGTCGGAGGCCATGAACAACTTCATTTTAGGTATTAGGACTTGTACGCATGGTCGGAATTCAATTTCGAGAAGTCCAGAGTTGAATTGGGAAGAGAAGTCTCATTTCGGAAGCTTAAAGTTGAAAGAATGAACTAGGATTGGAATTTTGAGTAAACGACCTCCGAATCGGGATCTGAAGGTTCCAGCAGGTTCGTATGATGATTTCGGACTTGGGCATATGCCCGGAGTAGATTTTGGATAACCCTGGAGCGTTTTGACGCCTATTGTGGAAGTTCGTATTTTAGAAGAAATTTCATAAGTTTTGTTTGAAGTGCATTTCGGTGTTATCAACATCCGTTTAGAATTCCGAGACTATGAATAGCTCCGTATAGTGATTCTAGAGTTGGGGCGCGATCGAAAGTGAATTCGGAGGTCCGTAGTCCATTTTGAAGCCATTTAGCTAAAGATAGAAAGTTGAAGGTTTTTGGAGAGTTTGACCGGAGGGTTGACTTTTTGATATTGTGGTCGGAATCAAATTCCGGAAGTTGGAGTAGGTCCATAATGTCAAATATGTCTTGTGTGCAAATTTTGAAGTCAATCGGACATGATTTGATAGGTTTAAACATCGGGGGTAGAAGTCGGAAAGTTCAAAGTTCATAAAGTTTGGATTGGAGGTCGATCGATGATTTTATCATTTTTTGATGTGATTTGAGGCCTCGAGCAGGTCCGTGATGTGTTTTGGGATTGGTTGGTATGATTAGTTGAAGTCCCGGGGGCCTCGGATGGGTTCCGGGTGGTTAACGGATCAAAAATTTAATTTTTGGAAGAGCTGAGTTTGCTGGTATCCTGTGTTTCCGATTCTGCGGAAATGGGACCGCATAAGCGAAGAAGAAACCGCAGAAGCGGACTAGGGCCGAGGCAGGAAAGACCGCAGAAGCAGCCCTTGATCCGCTGATGCGGAGCTGCAGAAGCGGCGGGGCTAACCGCAGAAGCGCAAAGCCTGGGATCGTTTGGAGCCGTAGAAGCGGCAAGCGGTCCGCAGAAGCGGGACCGCGGAAGCGGGAAAGGCATCGCAGAAGCGAAAATGCCTGAAGGCAGAGGGTCATTTTAAAGGTCGGATTTGGTGCATTTCACTCATTTACTTCACTTCATTTGGCGATTTTGGAGGGTTCAAAGGAGGGTCTTCATCAACAACGTTAAGGTATGTTATCCCTACCTATTATAAGCTAAATACATTATTTATGTATGAGATTAAGCATGGAAATAAGTGTAAATATTGGGGTTCGGTTGGAAACCTAGAAGATTATAACCTTGGATTTTAGCCACGATTTTGAGTATGGAATTAGAAGAAAATTATATATTTGAGTTCCTAAGCTCATGGGTAACCTTTATCTTCGAAAAATTTTGGATTCCGGGCACGTGGGCCCGAGGGCATTTTGGTCAACTATTCGTTCGGGGTTAGGAATTGTTGTAAATTGAGTTGTAAAGTATAGTTGAGCATATATTAATGATTTGTATGACCATTGGCTTGTTCTGGAGCTTTTTGCGTTGGTTCAAGCTTTCGGAAAGATGTAAAATGCCGGTTGCAAGTCTTCGGAGAGAGGTGAGTCTTCTTTCTAATCTTGTGAGGGAGAATTTACCCCTTAGGTGAAGTGAATGATTAAGTGCTCCTATTTGTGGGGGACTACGTACGCACGAGGTGACAAGAGTCCGTGCGTAGCTACTATTATGCTATTGTCCGGGTAGTTAGGACCCATCAGCATGTTATACTTGAGTTAAATTATGAACCCATCGATGACTTGAATTGTTTAAACCACCTTTGATTAGTAAAAAAATTTAAAAGAGATTAAACATCATTCCTGAATTTTTAAACAGAGAATTGGCTTATTTGGATAATCTTTCCCTGATAAAATTCTAATTTGGTTATCTGAGCATGTACTGTACTTGTACCCGCATCACATGAATGATTCACGAGCGGGGTAATAAATCGCATTAAATTAATAATTGGATTTTCTAATAGACTTGAGCTTCACTTTTCTCAAATTAATAAAGAGAATTGACCTTTCCTGGATATTTGCTCCACGTTGACTTCCTGACTGTTTATCTATCTGTATGTATTTATTTTTGAACGGGCCGAACGCCTCGGCAGATTAATAGATGCATCTATAGGCGTGTCGTTGACCTTCGGCAAGTGCACATTTATTTTTGTTGGATCGGGCCGTCGCCTCGGTATGATTTGCGCATGCTTATATAGCTGCCTGGATTTATTTAAGTTATTACATGCCTCACTATGGCTCGAGATCATATTGTTAATAATGAAAAGAAACCTTGGAAATTTCCTATAAAGGAATTACGTGTTTACTTGTTTCCTCTATTTGGATAAAGTTCATGTTAGATAATAAATCCACTGTTGATATGTATATTGAGAATAAATAACCGTTGGACCATTATAGTGTGTCAAAGTT
>MU738285.1:0-15805 GCA_026770625.1 Nicotiana glauca
TGGCCTTATTAACTACTACCGTCGGTTCATCAGTGGCTACTCAGCAAAGGCCGCACCATTGACCGAGTTGCTAAATAAGAACAATCCATGGGTTTGGAGGGAGCATTGTCAAAAGGCGTTTGAAGGCCTTAAGGCAGCTGTAACAAAGGAGCCAGTCTTGGCATTACCTGACTTTGCCAAGACATTTGAGGTGCACACAGATGCCTCAGACTTCGCCATTAGAGGTGTCCTGATGCAGGATAAGCATCCCATAGCATTTGAGAGCCGCAAGTTAAATGAGATGGAGTGGTGTTACACGGTGCAAGAGAAGGAAATGACTGCAATTATGCATTGCCTTCGTACATGGAGACATTGTTTGCTCGAGTCAAGATTCGTGGTTAAGACCGACAATGTGGCTACTAGCTACTTTCAGACGCAGAAGAAGCTCACACCAAAACAGGCTAGGTTGCAAGACTTCTTGGCCGAGTTTGGTTATATGCTAGAGTACAAGCCGGGCAAAGGTAATGTTGTAGGTGATGCCTTGAGCCGGAAAGNGAAGGCATGCAACATGATCCAGTAGCCAAATAAATTATCGAGTTAGCCAACCAGGGCAAGATGAGACGTTTTTGGGTAGAAGACGGCGTATTACTTACCACAGGTCGGCGGGTCTACGTGCCTAAGTTTGGAGACATTAGACGACGGATCATAAGGGAGAGTCATGACACAATGTGGGCTGGTCATCCAGGTCAATATCGCACTAGGGCCTTGGTTGAGTCAGTTAATAATCCACGCATGTGAGATGACATAGAGTGCTATGTGCAGACTTGTCTTGTCTGTCAACAGGACAAGGTTGAACAACAACAACCCGGAGGACTTTTGGAGCCACTACCCGTTGCAGAGCGTCCATGGGAGAGCGTGACTATGGACTTTATCGCTTGCCTACCGAAGTCCGACAGTTATGGTACTATTATGGTGGTAGTGGATAGATTTTCCAAATATGCCACCTTCATGCCCGCCTCGCCAGGTTGCACTGCTAAGGAAGCCGCTAAGCTATTCTTTAAGAACGTGGTGAAGTATTGGGGCTTACCAAGGCATATTATCAGTGATCGAGACCCCCGTTTTACTGGAAACTTTTGGAGAGAGTTGTTCGACATACTTGGCACGGAGTTGCACTTTTCCACTGGTTTCCACCCACAGACAGATGGACAAACGGAGCGGGTCAATGCCTTACTAGAATGCTACCTGAGGCATTATGTAAGCGCACATCAGAAAGATTGGGCAAGGCTCCTAGACATCGCCCAATTCTCTTATAACTTGCAGCGGAGTGAGTCCACGGGGCGGACACCATTCGAGCTAGCCACAGGCCAACAACCACAAACTCCACATTCATTACCAGCCGCATTCGAGGGAAAGAGTTTGGGGGCTTATCATATGGCCAAAGGATGGGAGGAACAACTCGACACTGCTAAGTCCTACTTGGATAAGGCATCTAAGAAGATGAAGAAGTTCGAAAGCGACGTCCCACTGACTATAGAGTTGGGGACATGGTCATGGTGAAGTTTAACCCAAGACAATTCAAGGTACTACGGGACATGCATCAGAATTTGATTTGCAAGTATGAGGGGACATTTAAAATCGTCGCCAAGGTAGGCAAGATATCATACAAGCTTGACATGCCATCGTATCTTAAGATCTACCATGTCTTCCATACCAGCATGCTTAAGCCATATCATGAAGATAAGGATGATCCGAGTAGGGGACAATCAAGTCGAGCACCAATGACTATCACTGCCTCGCATGATCGGGAGATTGAAGCTATCATAGATTATCAGGCCAGGCGAAAACAAGGGCAAAAAGCCACCGCTATGTTCCTCGTCCATTGGAAAGGGCAATCACCGGAGGAGGCCACGTGGGAACGATATGAGGACTTGTGGCAATTCAAAGATAAGATCCGAGAGTTTATGCAGCAGCATTGCACCGCAGTTGTCGCAATATTAGGTGGGGGAGAGTGTGATGACCCGCCATGTCATCATACCATATAGGCGCCATTTGGCATATATTAATGCCATGTGGAAGCTTACATAAGAAGAAGGCTAGCATTTGTGAGAAGATTCTAGAGAAGTATGGACATTTCCTTAGGAAGAACCTAGATCTTTATGGATTTGCTAGGAAAGTCCTTGGAATCTTCTAGGCTTGTAGAGAATTCTAGAGAAATCCCTTATCTTGTAAATATCAAGGACTTGTGTAATAATTAATATTTACACACTAGCCCCTAGGAGACTAGTATATAAAGGGGGCCATTCATTTATAATTCATCAAGCAAACATTTCAAGTTCTCTCTAATACAAAGCTTCCTTTAGCAATTCTCTTGTGTTCTTTCTTCCATTCTCTTAGCGGTCTTGAGTGTAGTAGGGCTGACTTGGCATAGCAAGAACGTGAGCAAGTTGTGCAAGATCGTGAGCAAGTTATCAAGTGCCGCACGTGTACTTAGTTAATAACTAAGGACGTGACACTTGTCTGCAAAAATATTGTTCTTGTAATGGTTCATTGAAAGCGCAAGAAAGGGTTCTTTTATTAGTTCAACTTAAAATGATGGCTAGCCAATATTCGTGAATAAAATAACATAAAGTCGATTCTTGTAAGAAATAAATATATTGAATGATCCGTCGTGAAATAATGAAGCTTTGCTTTCTCTATTCTTGTTTACACAAGTAATGAATATTAGTTTTATAGATATACTTTATCTGTGAATATAAATCGACTTAAATATGTTGATATTAAAACTGATGATTCCTCAAACCTGATCCAACAATAGTTGTTCCAAAATTTTCTTAATATCTGGAAGTTTAATTTTTTCAATTAGTTGTATAACTATTAATCAACTTAACCAAATATTCTAATAATAATAAATTATGGTAAAGTAAGTTCTACTAACATAGTTATAAATATAGTAATCGATGATATTGTCACTCACCTTTTGTTATATCAGCCAAAGGAGGACATGTTTCTTCACTTTCGACAGAATAGTTTCTATTTTTGAAAGGTTTAACATTGTCCGTAAAAGAAATTTGTATGTTATTTTAAATCAGATTTTAGAAGCAACCATACATGTAAAGAAAAAATTACTTCGCATAATGTAAAACCAAATCACATTTTTCAGGATGAAGTCCTTTTATAAGCTAAGTTTATTTGTTGTCATCTATAATACCTATGGTGAAATTATTTAATGTTTATAAGTAATACAAATTGCACAAAATAAGTCAAGAAACAGTGTATGTGAAAAAGACCGTAAATAAAGAACATAACATAGATACATTTTTTGCAATATCGGAACAATGTTTAAATTACGGAGAAGATGATATATCCTCATGTCTACACAATGAGTTATATATGCATCATTAGTTGTATAAGTATTAATCAACTTAACCAAACATTCAAAATAAGAATAAATTTATGATAAAATATAAAAATATAAATATGCAAAATTTTAAAGGGGAAGACTTTGAAGTGTTCATATGTATATAAAACTTTGTTTTAAATTTGACACAATAATATGTGTTAACTTTCCAAATGTTCAGTGAATCAGAGAACCAATATATTAGTATAAGAATAATAAAGAGCATGCTTCTCATTATTTGCTGTGAGCAGTTTCCTTTATTACTTTGAATTTTTAAGCAAAATATCAGAATTCTTAATTACTTATAAGATTGCAGAAGCAAATTCTTATAATTGTTTCTAAGAAGTATAATTACAAAGTGATATATATAACCATAAAGCCAGCTAACATAAATTGGATGCACCAAAAGATGATTGTTACAAAATAATGACATAGAAACAAAAGATGGTAAAAGGCTGAGCAATTAAGAAAAATGCACAAGGTTTGGCAACCCCATAGATTTAAGCAAAGATTTCGATGAGTAAGACTTCCTCAATGCTTGCTAGCACATGTAGCACACGAGATCAAAGGAATTCATAATTTTTCCTTTAAGTTCAAGAAAATAATCAATTATCCTAGAGTTAGTTTCAGTAATTGAATATCGAGTGAAAATAACATAATACTATAGTTCCTCTCCCTTCTCCACTTTGCAACACTTTGCAACGCGATCTTAAGAACATCGTTTATAATAAACTTCTCCAAGAAACTTCATGTGATCAAGTTCTTTTAGAAGCGGAGTTTATTAGAATACAATCATTTATCCTAAAAGTTAGTCTCAATAATTGAATATCGGGTGAAAATAACATAATACTATAGTTCCTCTCCCTTCTCCACTTTGCAACACTTTGCAACGCGATCTTAAGAACATCGTTTATAATAAACTTCTCCAAGAAACTTCATGTGATCAAGTTCTTTTAGAAGCGGAGTTTATTAGAATACAATCATTTATCCTAAAAGTTAGTCTCAATAATTGAATATCGGGTGAAAATAACATAATACTATAGTTCCTCTCCCTTCTCCACTTTGCAACACTTTGCAACGCGATCTTAAGAACATCGTTTATAAGAAACTTCTCCAAGAAACTTCATGTGATCAAGTTCTTTTAGAAGTGGAGTTTATTAGAATACAATCAATTATCCTGAAAGTTAGTCTCAGTAATTAAATATAGAATAGAAATAACATAATACTATAGTTCCACTCCCTTCTCCACTTTGCAACACTTTGCTACGCTATCTTAAGAACATCGTTTATAAGAAACTTCTCCAAGAAACTTCATGTGATCAAGCTCTTTTAGAAGTGAAGTTTATTAGAATACTTTTTTCTACTCTTTTTTTTGTAGGGGTAAGGTCTGCGTACACACTACCCTCTCCAGACCCCACTAAGTGGGATTATACTGGGTTGTTGTTGTTATATTAGATCATTCACCATAGCAAATGCTAACTTATACTGAATTTATGTACCATTATTATCACCAAAATTATTTTCTTCCCTCATTTATATATAAAGAAGATCAGAGATTTAGTGTAATAGCATTATAGTTATATGCTTGCAAACAAAAGATACATAAAATTATTTTAAGAGATAGTAATGGTGATCAAAGACAAACCTTTGGTAATTGAAGTTTTTTTATGTCGTTTCTAACTTTGTATGTTGTATCTGCTTTGTGTGGAAAGTGGGGTTGTTTGATTCTTCATGGAGAAGGATCGGTGAAAGTGGATTAGTATGCTTTTTTAAAAGAAATTGGAAGGAAGATGAAGTGGTTTCATGATTTTTACAGATGAAAGTGGGAGTACAAAATAAGAACGAGTTTTGTTGAGAAGAGCAAAACGGTTTTTAACTTAGCAGTTTGAGTTTGTACTGTCAAAGTATCGTGGGTCTGAAAGCACCAAAACTGTAGAAAATATTTATTAGGTCAAAGACGTGGAAGAAGGAGTTATATTATGTGTTGGTTTCAGAATAGTATTTTATTTTTTTGAAATTCAAATTAAAGAAAGAAACTAACTTTACCTAATTTAACTAATATTGTCCTAAAATTTTCACATGGTATTTTTTTAGCGCGACACTTGGCAAATTGTCTTGGCTGACTTCTTTTCTTTTAATAATAGATAGATGTTGTCAAAGGACATGAAAAATATAGTGTATGAGTTCATTTCATTGGATGTCACGATTTTTCAAATTCCAACTCATCATTTTGGTTAATTAATAGGCTACCATATCTTCCAAAAAGTTCATACTTGCTAGAAATCCATTTGACAAGTTCAATATGGTTTACAAATTTTGAGTTCACAATAGAGTTACAAATACAAGTAAAGCATGCTTTTAGGTCTTAGGCTACCCGGACTTAGATATAATAGTAGCTACGCACGGACTCTCGCTACCTCGTGCGTACGTAGCCCACCTCCCCCCCACAATTAGTGGCAAATATTCAATCATCTCTCCTATGGAGATAATTCCCTCTTACAAGGTTAGAAAGAAGGCTCACCTTGCTCCAAATCTTACTTCCAATAGCAAGAACGCGCCCACATCCTCAATTCGGAACTAAACGATCCAAAACTAATCAAAAGGGGTTAGAACTAATCAATACACACTCGAGAGTTCATATTCTAACTATTAAAGTAATTTTCTAATCCTAAACACAAGTTTCCTAAAATCCATCTTTGGGCCCACGTGCCCGAATTCTGAAAATTCTCGAGGGAAGTTGTTACCCATAACCTAGGGATCAAGATTATATGATTTTTGCTTCATTTCATAACAAATTTCATGGTTAAATCTTATTTTCATCAATTCATCAAAACCCTATGTTTTACTCTAATCCCATAATTTTCACAAATATTTAGGTGTTAATTTACCCAAAAACCAAGTATTAAACTCACATTAAGTAGGAGTAACTTACCTCACAATTGCTAGATTGAAATCCCCTCTTTGGAAGCTCCTAAATCGCCCAAACAATGAGTGAAATGTGTCAAAAATGACACATTCCCATATTAAATGAAGGCACTGCCTTTAGCGATTTTTGCACCTGCGGTTAGGGGACCGCATCTGTGGTCTCGCTTATGCGAGGAAGTGTCCACATTTGCATAAAAAAGAGTCGTATATGCGGTTCCTGGGCTCCTTCCCTAGGTCTGCATCTGCGATGGGTTGACCATTTCTGCGGTCTCGCACCTGCAGTTGGCCGACCGTAGGTGCGGTTATGACAGCAATCAGAAGCTTTAGCTCTTTTTAAATTTTCGTAACTCAACTCGAGCCGACCATGAATGATACAATCCACTTCTTCTGATCTGCATAACTCTTCCGTCTGGACTGAGCTATGCGAAGTCTCTCCTGAATCAACTTGACCTTCTCCAAGGCATCCTTCGCCAAATCTGTACCATACAACTTAGTCGTGATTGCGAGCTATGTAAAAATTATGAAATGAATTCAAGTGATCTGGAGCTTTGAAGTTTGAGTAAAATCCCAAGAAATCAAGCAGGGATCATGCCCGGGGATCAACTGATGATAGTTAAGAACGAAGCGAAGAATCGAGCAGGCATACGGCGTGCTATCTAGTAAAATGCACATAACTTTTCGCTCAGAACTCCGTTTGGGCTCCACAATATATTGTTAGAAAGCTATTTGAAAGGGCTACAACTTTCATGATTTGAATTTTTGCGAACTGCCAATACCACAGAGCATGGTATGGCTCGGCGCACGGCGTGCCTGTGGAAATTTCCTGCAGCCTGTCAGAATCAGCTTTCTCAACTTCCCCACAAGCACACCGCGTGGCGCGTCACCCCATGCGGTGCGCTATGCAAATTTTACAGAGCCAGAGTCCCATTTCGCTCATGAAAAGGTGTTTTATCTGGGCTCAACCCTATTTGGTATAAATACATATAAAAACGTTATTTTGAGAAACGAGGACATACTAAGGAGGAGGGGGATTCGACCTAAGGAGGCAAGAATACACTAGGAGTAAGGCGGAGAATTCTTCTACGAGTTTTTCACTTTTTTCTTCCTATTTTCATTGTTGGTTATGAATTCTAGTAATGTAGTTATGCATACTATTATGAATAGCTAAATTGTTATTTAGGATTTTGATGGAACCTATTGGAGGATGATTTTCCTATTACGTTAATATAGATTTGTTGTAACTTTTTCTCTAATTGTTCAACTACATTTATATTGTGGTTAGTTGAAGAGCTCTCAATCGACTATGCCTATTTAGTGTGTATTACTCGGGAGAGAGTACATATTTAGGTAGTTGTTGAACAACATCACTCCTAACATATATGAGGGATCAATACAGAGGGTTTAAAGGTGGGATTAGGGATAACAAAACCTTGGGTGCGATCCTAATGAGCCGTACTTAATGCCATCTAGCATAATTCGGGAGAATATGTCTAGTAAATTGTGGTAATTACTCAGGAGAGAGTTGCAAGAGTCAGAGCGCTCATGATTGGTAGATAATACTTAGGCGAATTTATAGAAAACATAGCGGGAAGGATTCCGACAATAGGGGAAATCATAAGTCTAGAGCTCCTTAATCTTGCCTCTAACACTTAGTATATTTAGTTGTTAATTTACTATTTTAATTTGTTAGTTAATTAGTTAAATACAAGAGTCTTAATATCCATAAGTTAGGAATTGTTCAAGCTTGTCTTTTTGGTGATAATGAACAGTTATAGCTAAACCTTAGTTCTCTGTGGGATTCGACTACGAATTTGTAAACCATATTATATTTGCAACAACCGCTTAGTTGTTTTTATAAGACATAGTTGGGCGTGATCAAATTTTAGCGTCGTTGCCGGGAACTAATGGTGTAGCTGTAGGTGCACATATTTCTAGGTTGTAAGTTTGAACTTTTATTTTTGTTTTCATATTTGATTATATATTTATTTTAATTTTTAATTTTTAATTTTTATTTTCATTTTTGACTTAAGAGATATGGTATCTTGGAATTATGAGAGTTTTGATATTTGCAATTCTAATTTTTATCCTCCTTATGCATATTATGGAGGAAACCACCCAGGGCAATATTATCAAAATATTTTCGAGAGCGAGTTGTGTGCACCAACTCAATCTTATGTGTGGAATGTGTGTGATATGTGTGGCGATCAAGATGGTCACTTTCATGGTTATGCTTATATTTCTTATCTTCCCCCAACCCCTTACTTTGATGGTTCTTTTTTTCTTGTGAAGTTAAGAGGAACAAAGAACCCAGGAATGATGACCTGAAAAAGATTATGGATTTGCTAAAGTGCCTTGTGGAATATGATGAGATACAACTGCAGGTACAAAGGCAAGATGCAACTGTTCGCAACTTGGAGGCTCAAGTGAGTCAACTAGTTGAAGCTTTAATGCTCAATATGCCAATACTATGGATAGTAGCCAGGAGCAGTGTGAATTAGATGCAGAAATTGTGGTACCAATAGAGGGGTCCATAGTAGAACACCAACAACCAATCAAACTAGAATATTAGGAGGCCAATGTTGTAGAAGAGATACTAGATGACCCGAGAGAGTTTTAGCGCATAATAGTGAAAGTTAGTTCTTGAAGGTTTTTAGAAGTTCTTCAAATTTGGTTTATAGCAGGATTTTATGATATCGAGGTCCGAACGGGATTCCAAGACCGTGAGTAGTTCCATAATGTCATTTAAGACTTGCACGCAAAATTTGGTTCCAATCTTAGTAGTATAAGCATGTTTCGGCACATGAGATGTAAATTGAAGAACTTGAAATTCATAAGTTTGAATCAGTTAGTTTTAGGGTGTAATTCCTAGTTTAATGTTATTTCAGGAGTTCCGAGGGTAGCGGGTCCGTTTTATCATTTCAAACTTGTAGGTGTGTTCGGGCGCGGCCTTGGGGCCTCAAAGCGTCAATCAGACAAGGCTCAGACCAAGTTGGGAAAATTGGGTAAGAACTGAATGCCCAACTTTTTGTCATAACCACACTTGCGGTTGGTCAGCCGCATATACGAGCTCTCATGTGCGAAAAAGGGTGGGCAACCCAAAAACCGCAGATGGGGCCCTTTCTCTGTAGAAGTGGAACCGTAGAAGCGGTGGGCCTTCCGTAGAAGCAACTCTAGCCGGCCCAGTGAAGTTCTGTAGAAGCCGAACATTTTCCGCAGATGCGGGGGCGCACGTACGGCCCTTGACCATAGGTGGTAAATCATTGACGGCAGTAGCCTTTATTTAATACGGGTCTTAGACGTTTTGGCTCATTTCACTCCATGGTTGGGCGATTTTTGAGTTTCTTGAGATGGGTTTTTAACCAAGCTTTTGGAGGTAAGTAATTCCTACTATATGTGAGTTAAATACTTGGATTTTAGATAGATTAACATGTAAAGATTAGTGAAAATCATGAGATTAGACTAAAATTGAGGTTTTTGATAAAAACAAGATTAATCACGAAATTTGTTATGGAGTGAAGTAAAAATCATATATTCTTGATCCTTAGGTAATTGTTAACAACTTTCTTCGAAAATTTCCAAAAATCGGGTACGTGGGCCCGAGTATGAATTTAGGAATCTTACCTTTGGGGTTGGATAATCACTTTAATAGCTAGAAATGAACTTGTAAACCTATAATGATTGATTTTTATACTATTTGAATAGTTTGTGATTGTACAACTCCAGTTTGAGAATTTGAGCGCATTCTTGAGTTGGAAGTAGGCTCGAAACGAGGTAATTCTCTTTTCTAACTTTGTAAGAGGGAAATCTCCCCACAGGTGAACTTAATTAATATGTAACTATTTGTGGGGTACTACGTACGTACGAAGTGACGAGAGTCCGTATGTAGCTACTATTTCTGTTGTGTCCGTGTAGTTCTAGGCTTACACCATGCTTTGTGGACACTACTATGTGATTATATGCGCTAATTGTATGAAAGGAATTAAGTTGAAGAAATTCTAAGGATTTAAAGGCTTCAAGTTGAATTATCTGCATTTTGAAAAAGAATCAAGGAAGGGTTATGAATTAATTGATAAAATTATGTTTGATCGCGTCGCACTATGATTCGCGAGCGGGGTTATGCTTTTACTTCGTCGCATGCATGATTCACGAGTAGGGTGAATATATGCATCTATGGTTTGCGCCGTTCGACCTCATCATTGCATATTTTACTTTTATGTTGGATCGGGCCGAACATCCTTGGTGATATTTGTGTGATTATGAAATGGGAACTCTTTGTAGTTGTAGGTTTCATTGCTTGTTATGCCACTTGTTTTAAATAAAGAAAGTGTCTTGCCTTCTTAAATATTATGGAAGTATTCCTCGTTATTATTCTTGTTTGATCTTGACTTTTATCTACATATATTATTCTTTAAAAATTGGAACTTCATATTATTATATTGTTGGACGTAGTAAGTGTCGGATCCGACACCTCGTCACCGTCGACCCCTCGTCACCTACTTCTGCGAGGTTAGGCGAGATATTTACTGGGTACATATTTTTATGTACTTGCACTACACTTCTGTACTTGATTGTACATGATTTGAGGCAAGTGCATCTAGCCATCACTCCGACGCGTAGATTGGACTCCTCAGCTTAGAGACTTTCCAGTGAGCTGCCCTTTTGAGCCGTTCTGCAGCAGCTGGAGTCTTTCTATGTCTTTATTTTGCTGTCTATTTCCTTTCCAGATAGTAGAATAGTATGGTTTTGTATATTCTAGTAGATTGCCTACATACTTGTGACATCAGGCCTTGGCACACATATTGGTAGACTTATGATTTTTGGTTACCGTCAACCTCTCGTCACCGTCGACCCCTCGTTACCTACTTCTGCGAGGTTAGGCGAGATATTTACTGGGTACATATTTTTATTTACTCATGCTACACTTCTGTACTTGATTGTACAGGCTTTGAGGCAAGTGCATCTGGCCATCACTCCGACGTGTAGATTGGACTCCTCAGCTTAGAGACTTTCCAATGAGCCGCCCTTTTGAGCCGTTCTGCAGCAGCTGGAGTCTCTCTATGTCTTTATTTTCCTGTCTATTTCCTTTCCAGATAGTAGGATAGTATGGTTTTGTATATTCTAGTAGATTGACCCTTATGATTTTTGGTTTACTATCATGATTTATGTTCGTATTTATTACTTCCATCTAATTATGCTTAAATTTCAAACTTCTAATTTCTTTATCAATAAGGAAAAAGTTTCACGTACTAATTATTTAAATGAGGATTTACTAGTTGTGTAGTGTCGTCTTTCCTAACAATGATGTTTGGCGCCATCACAGCCTAATATGGAATTTAGGTCGTGACACTATCTAATTCAAATAAGAAAGGGTCTACAAGCAAATTTAGTTAATTTTTAAGTCCTAAGAATTAGGAAAATAGTTAAATTTCTATTTTGTCTAGTATAGAATAAGATGTTGAGTTAGTGAATGTGGTAATTGTTGGAGTAGGCATAATAAATCCAATAGAGAGAGAAGCTCTTCCTTTTCTCTAAACCTAAAATCTTCCCCACTACCCCATCTATTAATCATCCCTCCTAAATCTCATATCCACAAATCTTGATAACTAAAAAAATACCCAAAGCCTCCAGACCATTTAATACTAGTTGTTTTAATGGAACAGGAATATACTATTTGCATATCAGACGACTCCACGCCTAAAACATTCAAAGAAAAGCTTCTTGGTACTGATGCAAATATCTCTATCTCCACCAACACTCTTTCTCCAGCTACTCTACCAATGGATATGGATACAAAAATCTAAGTACCCATACTGATGGATCAGCTGATGTAGAAGCTATAACTGTTCCAATTACCCCAGAAGATCATCAAAGAATCTATGACCCTTGGAAATTCTCCCTAATTATAAAACTCCATGGCAAGAGAATTCTACATCAAATTCTAAAAAATAAAATGCAAGAGCAATGGAAACTCGACGAAAATTCCCCCCTAATCGATCTGGGAAATGACTACTACATTGTCAAGCTCCGAAAGGACGAAAATATGAGCCACGTTGTACAAAAAGGTCCCTGATTTATCTATGGTTTTTCCTTATCTGTATAGCGTTGGCAACAAAACTTTGTGGCTA
Source organism: Nicotiana glauca (assembly GCA_026770625.1). NCBI lineage: Eukaryota > Viridiplantae > Streptophyta > Magnoliopsida > Solanales > Solanaceae > Nicotiana > Nicotiana glauca. Next base: position 12,427 of record MU738285.1, read on the forward strand.
CAAAATAAAAGCAAGCCCTAGCTGTTGTTTGAGTTATACTACCTCAATTACCTACCGAGTTTTATGATAGTCAAATTCTCCAAAAGTTAGGGGAGAAATAGGAAGGTTATTAAAAGTTGATGCTTGCACTTCCTCATCCTTGATAGGGAGATACACAAGACTTTGTATTGAATTACATATGGAAAAAACTATAAAAAAATTTGTCCTCATCGAAAAATATAGACAACTCATTCACTATGATGCTGACTCGTTCCTTTGTAAAGCATATGGGAAATTAGGCCACATAGTCACCTCATGTACTAAAGGTAAGGTATCTACACCTATCAATACGACACAAAATCAACCCTACTCAAGCTAGACACCACAACCTGGAGGCGAAGAAGAAGAGTGGCAAACAATGCCTTTCCCTCGAGGCAGGAAGCTCCCAAACAAATCAATTAAAGAGGTTACTAGGAAACATGAACCCAGTATTAATGCTAAGATATTCAATGCATCGTCAGGTAAGCCCATCCTTTCACAAAAACAAGTATATATTCCTAAAGCTTAATCAAATCTACCTAGTAATAGACTTTTTTTTAGATAAATCTCCCAACCTGTTATTAACTCACACTGACAATTATACAATAGATACTCAAAATCGTTTCTCCATTATTAACATATATCCCCAACAAGCTATTTTACACAATTCCACCTACAACAAAACCGAAACCAACCCCGACAACAAGCAGTTGAACTGGGTTCTTGGGGCGAAAAATGACAAGACAAATTTAGGGTCACTAAAAGACAAATTTTGTAATAACCAAGAGACACCCCTTAATAATGCTAACAACCAATCAAATTTCAATATAGGTTTAACTAATGAGGCTCTTTTCTCTTCTCTGATAAATCATTCATTGCATGTAGATGAACACCTGTCCAACCATATCCATCCCCAACTACAAATGGCCAATGATCATTTCCACGTGCTAACGAAATCCATGCAAAATCATCTAGTAAATTTAACACGCAAAACCTCCCTATGGACATGCAAGTAGAACTAATCATTTCCCCTATCAACCTTCAGGAGCCAATATATCCCAAATCCCTCACTTCTCACCATGCCAAGAATTACTCTGAACCATCGAAGAATATTTTGCCTAATACAAATTTTGAGAAACCAAAGACCACAAAACATGGAGAATCTCCCTCCCTTCCCAAATCAAATACCTCATCCTCCAATAATTCATGCACAACCCACTCCCACAAGATCACCACCAAACAACATGGATAGAATTAGGGTTTATGGGGAGGAGAGTCTCCCTCAAAGTCAACATTAATGGTCAAGAGAGTCTAATCTTGATCCAAAATCTACAATTCCTTGCCTAACTAGTGTCTTAGGGTCTTCATCTCGTGATGAACAATTATATGAACCACATCTGGGCAAACAATATAGTTCAACCTTTAGCTCCAAGGATGAACATCAGCCTAGTTCAGGCCATGTGTGCCCAATGGACCTCCCTCAACCTTTCCACCAGAATCCTTACCTACCCTAGAACATGGGGTTAGATCTTCCATTCTTCCCTCTACAAGAGTTAACTGCTCTCAATCCATTCCTGATGAACTGGGACATTCCACTAATGGACATGCAACCTCAGATTCCAGTGAGCCCTCAAATACCAGTCAACCAAGAATCATAGAACTAACAAGCACCCCCCAAGATATTCCACAAGGTTTGGAAAATCCAGCAGGGGAGGAACTAGAGGGCAACATGGATCTAATAGGGGAATCAATAGAGGAATCCTCAAACCTGGACGAAGTAAAAGTATTTCTATTCCAGGAAAGGTGGGAGAAAAGGCTTATTCTAGCTTGACCAAGTTCGTTATTCAAGTGCACAATGGACATGAGACCTCCACAGGATCCTACTATGGGGAACCTGACAATGATTCTGGTTCCCTTACTAAGAAGGAATCCAATGTTCCCTTAGGGAAGTCAGCTGAATGGTCCCCATCCTTCTCTACTATCAATGAATCATGATAAGAAATTCATAATTTGGAATATAAGAGGGGTAATAATGATGAATTTAGAAGAAACTTTGGTGAACTAATTGATACTCATCATCCTTGCATGGTGACCTTATTGGAGACAAGAATGACAAACTATGGTAATTTCATACATAACTTTGGATTCACTGATATGATAGAAGTCCATTCTGAGGGACAAGCAAGTGGTATGGCAGTCCTCCGGGACACAACCTTAGTGCATGTTAACAACTTTGTAAAAAAAAATAGTGAAATTTACGCTCACATTGAGGTACCTCCTATTCATCATACTTGTTTTTTTTCTTTGATTTAAGCCAGTATAAAAATATCCAATAGAAATATTTTATGGGATAACATCTGTGATATTTTTTATAATTATAAGGGTGCATGGTTACTGGGGGGAGGGGGGAGGGGGATTTCAACGATGTTATGTTCGCTAACCAAAAAAATAGGTGGAAACCCCATTAATCGTAGAAGAGCTGCTAATCTTTGGAATAAAATTAACTACTGCAAACTTGTAGATTTAGGGTATAAAGGTTGCAAATATATGTGGTCTAACTACAACAAAATTATTAGTAACTGTATTATGGAAAGATTAGACAAATTGTTAGCAAATAAATCTTGGATAAATCTTTTTCCTAGAGCTTTGGTAATTCACTTACCAAAGACTCATTCCGATCATAACCCTATCCTATTAGAGTTAATCCCTAATAATAATAATAATTCCCTTCCCAAACCCTTTAGAATTGAGACCTTTTGGTGTGGCTATCCGAAGTTTGGTAATATAGTTAACAAATATTGGCACAATAGGTCTTTTGTGGCAGTATCAAGGTGTTTTGAAAGTCATATAATTGATTGGAAGCACAAAACTTTTGGATACCAAATTAAGAAAAAAGAAACACATCAACGCTAGACTCAACGACATCCAAAAATCTCCCTCTCATGGGTTTAGTTCCTATCTCAATGATTTGGGAATTTTCCTTAAAAAAGATTATAACAATCTTCTTAGATTAGAAGAAGACTATTGGAAGCTTCGATCTAGAATTAATTGGTTAAATGATGGTGATACTAACTCAAAAAACTTTCACACTTGTGCCACTGTTAATAGAAGGAAAAACAAGATTGTTTATTTTAAGGACTTAGACGGGAATTGCATAGATGAACCATCTAAAATTATGGACCATACTCTCTCCTATTTTGAGCAAGTCTTTACTACTAATCATTACACTTCAGACTGGACTAGCATTAAGTTAGACACCCCTTCATTCAAAGACTATAACTTAGTGTCCTTAGATAAACTTTTTTCTTACTCTGAAATTAAAAATGTAGTTTTTTCCTTCAAACCTTTTAAATCTCTGGGA
>MU738289.1:0-25277 GCA_026770625.1 Nicotiana glauca
AATTGCAAAAAATTTTAACTGTATTCCCTTGTTATCTAGGTGGGCGCCTGATTGCCAACACTTGAACTGTAATAATTTTTCTCTATGTGGGGGCCTAATTGCCAAAACTTTAACGGTATTCCCTTGTTCACCAGGTGGTTGTCTGATTTCCAAAACATGAACTGTATTCCCTTATTCTCCAGGTGGGCGCCTGATTTCCAACACTTGAATTGTATTCTAATGTTCTCCAGGTTGGCGTATGATTGCCAAAACATGTATTGTATTCCCTTGTTGTCCAGGTTGGCGCTTGATTCCAAAACATGAACTGTATTCCCTTGTTCTCCAGGTGGGCGCTTGATTCCAAAACTTGAACAGTATTCCCATGTTCTCCAGGTGGGCGCCTGATTTCAAAAATATGAACTGTATTCCCTTATTTTCCTGGTGGGCGCCTAATTGCCAACACTTGAACTGTATTGCCTTATTCTCCAGGTGAGCACCCGATTGCCGAAACTTAAACTATATTCCTTTGTTCTCCAGGTGGGCGCCTGATTGCCAAAACATGAAATATATTCCCTTGTTCTCCAGGTGGGTGCCTGATTGCCAAATCTTGAACTGTATTCCCTTGTTCTCCTGGTTGGCGCCTGATTGCAAAAACTTGAACTGTAGACCTTGTTCTCCAGGTGGGCGCGTGATTGCCAAAACTTGAACTGTATTCCCCTATTCTCAAGGTGGGCGCCTAATTGCCAAAAATTGAATTGTATTCCCTTGTTCACCAGGTGGGCGCCTGATTGCTAAAACTTGAACTGTATTCCCTTGTTCTCCAGGTGGGCGCTTGATTCCCAAAAACTTGAAATGTATTTCCTTTTTTGTGCAGGTGGGCGCCTGATTGCCAAAACTTGAACTGTAGTCCCTTGTTCTCCAGGTGCCGCCTGATTGAGAAAACTTAAACTATGTTCCCTTGTTCTCCAAATGCGCTCTGATTGCCGAAACTTGAACTGTATTCCCTTGTTCTCTAGGTGGGCGCTTGATTCCCAAAAACTTGAAATGTATTCCCTTTTTGTACAGGTGGGCGCCTGATTGCCAAAACATGAACTGTAGTCCCTTGTTCTCTAGGTGCCGCCTGATTGAGAAAACTTAAACTGTGTTCCCTTGTTCTCTAAGTGGGCGCCTGATTGCCAACGCTTGAATTATATTCCTTTGTTCAGAAGGTGGGTGCCTGATTGCTAAACCTTTAACTGTATTCCCTTGTTCTTTAGGTGGGCGCCTGATTGTAAAAATTTGAACCGTATTCCCTCATTCTCCAGGTGGGTGCCTGATTGCCAACACTTGAACTGTATTCCCTTGTTCTCCAGGTGGACGCCTCATTGCCAAAACTTCAAATGTAGTCACTTGTTCTCCAGGTGGCAGCCCGATTGTGAATACTTTTACTGTATTCCCCTGTTCTCCAAGTGGGCGCCTTATTGCAAAAATTTGAAGTATATTACTTTCTTCTCCAGGTGAGCGTTTGATTGCAAAAATATGAATTGTAGTGTCTTATTCTCCAGGTGGTCTCCTGATTGCGAAAACTAAAACTGTATTCCCCTGTTCTACAGGTAGGCGCCTGATTTCCAAAACTTGAAGTGTAATCCCTTGTTCCCTATGTGGGCGCCTGATTTCCAAAACTTGAAATATATCCCCCATTCTCCAGGTGGGAGCCTAATTGCCAAAACTTGAACTCTATTGCCTTGGTCTACAGGATGGCGCCGAATTGCAGAAAATTTTAACTGTATTCCCTTGTTATCTAGGTGGGCACCTGATTGCCAACACTTGAACTGTAATAATTTTTCTCCAGGTGGGGGCCTAATTGCAAAAACTTGAACAGTATTCCCTTGCTCACCAGGTGGTTGCCTGATTTCCAAAACATGAATTGTATTCCCTTGTTCTGCAGTTGGGTGCCTGATTGCCAACACTTGAATTGTATTCCGATGTTCTCCAGGTTGGCGTATGATTGCCAAAACATGTATTGTATTCCATTGTTGTCCAGGTTGGCGCTTGATTCCAGCACATGAACTGTGTTCCCTTGTTCTCCAGGTGGGCGCTTGATTCCAAAACTTGAACTGTATTCCCATGTTCTCCAGGTGGGCGCCTGATTTCAAAAACATGAACTGTATTCCCTTGTTTTCTAGGTGGGCGCCTAATTGCCAACACTTGAACTGTATTGCCTTTTTCTCCAGGTGAGCACCCAATTGCCGAAACTTGAACTGTATTCCTTTGTTCTTCAGGTGGGCGCATGATTGCCAAAACATGAAATATATTCCCTTGTTCTCCTGGTGGGTGCCTGATTGCCAAAACTTGAACTATATTCCCTTGTTCTCCTGGTTGGCGCCTGATTGCAAAAACTTAAACTGTAGACCCTTGTTCTCCAGGATGGCGCCTAATTGCCAAAAATTGAACTGTATTCCCTTGTTCACCAGGTGGGCGTCTGATTGCCAAAACTTGAACTATATTCCCTTGTTCTCCAAGTGGGCGCTTGATTCCCAAAAACTTGAAATGTATTCCCTTTTTGTGTAGGCGCCTGATTGCCAAAACTTGAACTGTAGTCCCTTGTTCTCCAGGTGTCGCCTGATTGAGAAAACTTAAACTGTGTTCCCTTATTCTCAAAGTGGGTGCTGATTGCCGAAACTTGAACAATATTCCCTTGTTCTCCAGGTGGGCGCTTGATTCCCAAAAACTTGAAACATATTCCCTTTTTCTGCAGGTGGGCGTTTGATTGCCAAAACTTAAACTGTAGTCCCTTGTTCTCCAGGTGCCGGCTGATTGAGAAAACGTAAACTGTGTTCCCTTGTTCTCTAAGTAGGCGCCTGATTGCCATGACATGAACTGTATTATTTTGTTCAGAAGGTGGGCGCCTAATTGCCAAAACTTTAACTGTAGTCCCTTTTTCTCTTGGTGGCCGCCATTGTTCCCTTTTTCTATAAGATTGCGAAAACTTAAACTGTATCCCATTGTTCTCCAGATGGGCGCCTGATTTCTAAACCTTTAACTATATTCCCTTGTTCTTCAGGTGGGCGCCTGATTGTAAAAATTTGAACTGTATTCCTTTATTCTCTAGGTGGGTGCCGGATTGCCAACTCTTGAACTGTATTCCCTTGTTCTCTAGGTGGGCGCCTGATTGCGAATACTTTAACTGTGTTCCCATGTTCTCCAAGTGGACGCCTGATTGCAAAAATTTGAACTATATTCCTTTCTTCTCCAGGGGGCGTTTGATTGCAAAAATATGAATTGTAGTTTGTTATTCTCTAGGTGGCCTCCTGATTGTGAAAACTAAAATTGTATTCCCCTTTTCTACAGGTAGGCGCCTGATTGCCAAACTTGAAGTGTTATCCCTTGTTCCTTATGTGGGCGCCTGATTGCCAAAACTTGAAATATATTCCCCTATTTTCCAGGTGGGAGCCTGATTGCCAAAAATTGAAATATATTCCCCTATTCTCCAGGATGGCGCCTGATTGCAAAAAATTTTAACTGTATTCCCTTGTTATCTAGTTGGGCGCCTGATTGCCAACACCTGGACTGTAATATTTTTTCTCCAGGTGGGGGCCTAATTGCCAAAACTTGAATGGTATTCCCTTGTTTACCAGGTGGTTGCCTGATTGCCAAAACATGAAATGTATTCCCCTATTTTTCCAGGTGGGCGCTTGATTGCCAACACTTGAATTTTATTCCGATGTTCTCCAGGTTAGCGCATAATTGCCATAACATGAATTGTATTCCCTTGTTGTCCGGGTTGGCGTTTGATTCCAAAACTTGAACTGTATTCCCTTGTTCTCTAGGTGGGCGCTTGATTGCCAAAACTTGAAATGTATTTCCTTGTTCTCTTAGTGGGAGCCTGATTGCAAAAACTTGAAATATATTCCCTTATTCTCCATGTGGGCGCCTGATTTCCAAAAATTGAAATGTATTCACTTGTTCTCTAGATGGGCACATGATAGCCAAAAATTGTGCAGTATTCCTTTGTTCTCCAGGTCGGCGCCTGATTTCCAAAACTATAACTGTAGACCCGTGTTCTCCAGGTGGACGGCTGGTTTCCAAAACTTGAATAGTATTCCCTTGTTCTCTAGGTGGGCACCTGATTGCAAAAATATGAATTGTAGTTCCTTATTCTCTAGGTGGCCTCCTGATTGCTAAAACTTGAACTGTATTCCCTTGTTCTCCAAGTTGGCGCCTGATTGAAAAAACTTGAACTGTAGACCCTTGTTCTCCATGTGGGCACCTGATTGCCAAAACATGAACTGTATTCCCCTGTTCTCAAGGTAGGCGCCTAATTGCCAAAAATTGAACTGTATTCCCTTGTTCACCAGGTGGGTGCCTGATTTCCAAAACTTGAACTGTATCCCCTTGTTCTCCAGGTGGGCGCTTGTTTCCCAAAAACTTGAAATGTATTCCCTTTTTGTGCAGGTGGGCACCTGATTGCCAAAACATGAACTGTAGTCCCTTGTTCTCCAGGTGTCGCCTGCTTGAGAAAACATAAACTGTGTTCCCTTGTTCTCCAAATGGGCGCCTGATTGCCAACACTTGAACTGTATTCCCTTGTTCTCCAGGTGGGCGCTTGATTCCCAAAAACTTGAAATATATTCCTTTTTTCTGCAGGTGGGCGCCTGATTGCCAAAACTTGAACTGTAGTCCCTTGTTCTCCAGGTGCCGCCTGATTGAGAAAACTTAAACTGTGTTCCCTTGTTCTCTAAGTGGGCGTGTGATTGCCAACACTTGAACTGTATTCCTTTGTTCAGAAGGTGGGCGCCTGATTGCCAAAAGTTTAACTGTAGTCCCTTTTTATCTAGGTGGCCGCCTTATTGCGAAAACTTAAAATGTATCCCATTGCTCTCCAGGTGGGCGCCTGATTGCTAAACCTTTAACTGTATTCCCTTGTTCTTCAGGCGGGCGTCTGATTGTAAAAATTTTAACTGTATTCCCTTATTCTCTAGGTGGACGCCTGATTGCCAAAACTTGAAATGTAGTCACTTGTTCTCCAGGTGGAAGCGTGATTGCGAATACTTTTACTGTATTCCCATGTTCTCCAAGTGGGCGCCTTATTGCAAAAATTTGAACTATATTACTTTCTTCTCTAGGTGAGCGTTTGATTGCAAAAATATGAATTGTAGTGTCTTATTCTCCAGGTGGCCTCCTGATTGCGAAAACTAAAACTGTATTCCCCTGTTCTATAAGTAGGCGCCTGATTGCCAAAACTTGAAGTGTAATCCCTTGTTCCCTATGTGGGCGCCTGATTTCCAAAACTTTAAATATATGCCCCTATTCTCTAGGTGGGAGCTTGATTGCAAAAACTTGAACTCTATTGCCTTTGTGTACAGGATGGCACCTAATTGCAAAAAATTTTAACTGTATTCCCTTATTATCTAGGTGGGCGCCTGATTGCCAACACTTGAACTATAATATTTTTTCTACAGGTACGGGCCTAATTGCCAAAACTTGAACGGTATTCCCTTGTTCACCAGGTGGTTGCCTGATTTCCAAAACATGAACTGTACTCCCTTGTTCTCCACGTGGGCGCCTGATTGCCAACACTTGAATTGTATTCCGATGTTCTCCAGGTTGGCGTATGATTGCCAAATCATGTATTGTATTCCCTTGTTGTCCAGGTTGGCGCTTGATTCCAAAACATGAACTGTATTCCCTTGTTCTCCAGGTGGGCGCTTGATTCCAAAACTTGAACTGTATTCCCATGTTCTCCAGGTGGGCGCCTGATTTCAAAAACATGAACTGTATTACCTTGTTTTCCAGGTGGGCGCCTAATTTCCAACACTTGAACTGTATTGCCTTGTTCTCCAGGTGAGCACCCGATTGTCGAAACTTGAACTATATTCCTTTGTTCTCCAGGTGGGCGCATGATTGCCAAAACATGAAATATATTCCCTTATTCTCCAGGTGGGTGCCTGATTGCCAAAACTTGAAGTATATTCCCTTGTTCTCCTGGTTGGCGCCTGATTGCAAAAACTTAAACTTTAGGCCCTTGTTCTCCAGGTGGGCGCCTGATTGCCAAAACTAGAACTGTATTCCCCTCTTCTCAAGGTGGGCGCCTAATTGCCAAAAATTTAACTGTATTCCCTTGTTCACCAGGTGGGCGCCTGATTGCCAAAACTTGGAACTGTATTCCCTTATTCTCCAAGTGGGTGCTTGATTCCCAAAAACTTGAAATGTATTCCCTTTTTGTGCAGGCGCCTGATTGCCAAAACTTGAACTGTAGTCCCTTGTTCTCCAGGTGCCACCTGATTGAGAAAACTTAAACTGTGTTCTCTTGTTCTCTAAGTGGCCGTTGATTGCCGAAACTTGAACTATATTCCCTTGTTCTTTAGGTGGGCGCTTGATTCCCAAAAACTTGTAACGTATTACCTTTTTCTGCAGGTGGGCGCTTGATTGCCAAAACTTGAACTGTAGTCCCTTGTTCTCCAGGTGCCGCCTGATTGAGAAAACTTAAACTGTGTTCCCTTGTTCTCTAAGTGGGCGCCTGATTGCCATCACTTGAACTGTATTCCTTTGTTCAGAAGGTGGGCGCCTGATTGCCAAAACTTTAACTGTAGTCCCTTTTTCTCTAGGTGGCCGCCATTGTTCCCTTTTTCTCTAAGATTGCGAAAACTTAAACTGTATCCCATTGTTCTCCAGGTGGCCGCCTGATTGCTAAACCTTTAACTATATTCCTTTCTTCTTCAGGTGGGCGTTTGATTGCAAAAATATGAATTGTAGTTTGTTATTCTCTAGGTGGCCTCATGATTGTGAAAAACTAAAACTGAATTCCCCTGTTCTACAGGTAGGCGCCTGATTGCCAAAACTTGAAGTGTAATCCCTTGTTCCCTATGTGGGCACCTGATTGCAAAAATATGAATTGTAGTACCTTATTCTCTAGGTGGCCTCCTGATTGCGAAAACTTGAACTGTATTCCCTTGTTCTCCAAGTTGGCACCTGATTGCAAAAACTTGAATTGTAGATCCTTGTTCTCCAGGTGGGCACCAGATTGCCAAAACTTGAACTGTATTCCCCTATTCTCAAGGTAGGCGCCTAATTGCCAAAAATTGAACTGTATTCCCTTGTTCACCAGGTGGGAGCCTGGTTTCCAAAACTTGAACTGTATTCCCTTCTTCTCCAGGTGGGTGCTTGATTCCCAAAAACTTGAAATGCATTCCCTTTTTGTGCAGGTAGGCGCCTGATTGCCAAAACATGAACTGTAGTCCCTTGTTCTCCAGGTGTCGCCTGCTTGAGAAAACTTAAACTGTGTTCCCTTGTTCTCCAAATGGGCGCCTGATTGCCAACATTTGAACTTTATTCCCTTGTTCTCCAGGTGGACGCCTGATTGCCAAAACTTGAAATGTAGTCACTTGTTCTCCAGGTGGCTGCCTAATTGCGAATACTTTTACTGTATTCCCATGTTCTCCAAGTGGGGGCCTTACTGCAAAAATTTGAACTATATTACTTTCTTCTCGAGGTGAGCATTTGATTGTAAAAATATGAATTGTAGTACCTTATTCTCCAGGTGGCCTCCTGATTGCGAAAACTAAAACTGTATTCCCCTATTCTACAGGTAGGCGCCTGATTGCCAAAACTTGAAGTGTAATCCCTTGTTCCCTATGTGGGCGCCTGATTTCCAAAACTTGAAATATATCCCCCTATTCTCCAGGTGGGAGCCTGATTGCCAAAACTTGAACTCTATTGCCTTGGTCTAAAGGATGGCGCCTAATTGTAGAAAATTTTAACTGTATTCCCTTGATATCTATCCAAAACTTGAACTGTATTCCCTTGTTCTCTAGGTGGGCGCCTTATTGCCTAAACATAAAATATATTTCATTGTTCTCCAGGTTTGCACTTGATTGCATAAACATGAACTTTATTGTCTTGGTCTCCAGGTGGGTGCCTGATTCCAAAGCTTGAATTGTATTTCCTTGTTCTCCAAGTGGGCGCGTGATTTCAAAAACTTGACATGTATTCCCTTCTTCTCTAGGCGGGCGCCAGATTTCCAAAACATGAATTGCATTCCCTTGTTCCTGAGGTGATCGCCTTATTACAAAAAAAACGTGAACTGTAAGGCCTTGTTCTCTAGGTGGACGCCTGATTGCAAACACTTAAACTGTATTCCCCTATTCTGCATGTTGGCGCCAGATATCCAAAACATGAACTATATTCCCCTGTTCTGTAGGTGGCCACCTTATTGCAAAAACTTTAAATATAATCCATTGTTCTGCAGGTGGGTGCCTGATTGCCAAAACTTAAACTGTATTACCTTGGTCTCCAGGTGGGCGCCTGATAGACAAAACTTGAACTGTATTCCCTTTATTTCTAGGTGGATGCCTGATTGCCAAGACTAGAACTGTATTCCCTTGTTCTCCATGTGGGCTCCTGATTGCAAAAACATGAACAGTATTTCGTGTTCTACATGTGGCTGCATGATTGCCAAAACTTAAACAGTAGTCCTATGTTCTACAGGTGGGAGCTTGATTGCTAAAACTAGAACTCTATTCCCTTGTTCTTCAGGTAGGCGCCTGATTGCCAAAACTTGAACAGTATTCCCTTGTTCTCCAAGTGGGTGCCTGATTGACAAAACTTGAACTGTAGTCCCTTGTTCTGCTTGTGGGCTCCTAATTGCAAAGCTTGAACTGTAGTCCTTTGTTCTCTAGGTGGGCGCCTGATTTTTAAAACTTGAACCGTATTCCCTTGTTCTCCAGGTGGGCGCCTGATTTCTAAAACTTGAACTGTATTCCCTTGTTCTCCTGGTGGGCGCCTGATTGTAAAAAATTTAGCAGTATTCCCTTGTTCTCCAGGTGGGCGCCTGAGTTCCAAAACATGAACTGTATTCCCTTATTATATAGGTGGGCACCTAATTGAAAAAATATGAATTGTAGTTCCTTATTCTCTAGGTGGCTTCCTAATTGCGAAAACTTAAATTGTATTCCCCTGTTTTACAGGTGGGCGCCTGATTGCCAAAACATGAAATATATTCCCTTATTCTCTAGGTGGGAGCCTGATTGCAAGAACTTGAATTGTATTGACTTGGTCTTCAGGTGGGCGCTTGATTGCCAGGACTTGAACTATATTCCCTTGTTTTCCAGGTGGGCGCCTGATTGCCAACACTTGAACTGTATTCTTTTTTTCTCCAAGTGGGCGCCTGATTGCCAAAACTTGAACTGTATTCTCTTGTTCATCAGGTGGGTGCCTGATGTAAAAACTTGAACTTTATTCCCCTGTTCTGCATGTGGGCGCATGATTGCCAAAAACATGAACTCTATTCCCTTATTCTCCAGGTGGCCGCCTGATTGCCAACACTTGAACTATATTCCTATGTTCTCCAGGTTGGCGCTCGATTGCCAAGGCATGAATTGTATTCCCTGGTTCTCCAGATGGGCGCTTGATTCCAACATTTGTCCAGGTGGGCGCCTGAATTCCAAAACTTGAACACATCCCCTGTTCTTCAGGTGGGCGCCCCGTTTTCTCCAGGCGGGCGCTTGATTCCAAAACTTAAACTGTATTCCCTTATTCTCCAGGTGGGCGACTGATTGCCAAAACATGAGCTGTATCCTTTGGTTTTCCTTGTGGGCGCCTGATTGCAAAAATTTGAAATATATTTCCTTCTTCTCTAGGTGGGCGCCTGATTGCCACAACTTTAACTGCATTTCTTTGTTCTCCAGATGGGCGCATGATTGGCAAAACATGAACAGTATTCCCTTATTCTCCAAGTTGGCGCCTGATTGCCAAAACATGAACTTTATACCCTTGTTCTCCAGGTGGGCGCCTGATTGCCAAAACTTCAACTATATTCCCTTGTTCTCTAGGCGGACGCCTTTATTGCCAAAAATTGAAATGTATTCCCTTGTTCACCAGGTGGGCGCCTGATTGCCAAAACTTGAACTGTATTCCCTTATTCCCCAGGTGGGTGCCTAATTGCCAAAAACATGAATTGTATTCCCTTGTTCTCCAGGTGGGCACCTTATTTCCAACACTTGAACTGTATTCCCTTATTCTCCAAGTGGGCACCTTATTTCCAAAACATCAATTGTAGTCCCTTGTTCTCTATGTGGGCGCCTGATTGCGAAAACTTAAAATGTAATCCCTTAATCTTCAGGTAGGTACCTGATTGCCAAAACTTGAACTGTATTCCCATGTACACTAGGTGGGCACCTGATTGCCAAAACATAAACTGTATTCCCGTGTTCTCCAGGTGGGCACCTTATTGCCAACACTTGAACTGTATTCCCTTGTTCTCCAGGTGGGCGCCTGATTTCCAACACTTGAACTATATTCCTTTATTCTCCAGGTTAGCGCCTGATTGCTAAAACATAAATTCTATTCCCTTGATGTGCAGGTGGCATCCTGATTGCCAAAACATGAAATTTATTCCCTTCTTCTACAGGTGGGCACCTGATTACAAAAACTTGAATTGTATTCCCTTGATCTCCACGTGGGCGCCTGATTTCCAAAACTTGAATAGTAATCCCTTGATCTCCTGGTGAGCACCTGATCGCCATAACTTGAAATGTATTCCTTTATTCTCCAGGTGGGTACCTGATTGTCAAAAACATGAACTATGTTCCCTTGTTCTCTGAGTGGGCGCCTGATTCCAAATAACTAAACTATATTCTCTTATTCTCTAGATAGGCGTATGATTGCCAAAACTTGAACTATTTTCCTTCTTCTCCAGGTGGGCGCCAGATTGTCAAAAACTTAAACTGCCTTCCCTCGTTCTCCGGGTGAGCGCCTCATTGCGAAAAACATGAACTCTATTCCCTTGTTTCTCCATTTGGGCACCTGATTACCAAAACATGAACTGTAAGCCCTTGTTATCTAGATGGGTGCTTGATTCCAACAATTGAATTGTATTCCCTTATTGTCCAGGTGGGCGCCTGATTGCCAAAATTTAAAATATATTCCCTTTTTCTCCAGGTGGGCGCCTGATTGCCAAAACTATAACTGTATTCCTTTTTTCTCCAGATGGGCGCATGATTTGCAAAACATGAACAGTATTCCCCTGTTCTCCAGGTCGGCGCCTGATTGCCAAAACTATAACTGTATTCCTTTTTTCTCCAGATGGGCGCATGATTTGCAAAACATGAACAGTATTCCCCTGTTCTCCAGGTCGGCGCCTGATTGCCAAAACTATAACTGTATTCCTTTTTTCTCCAGATGGGCGCATGATTTGCAAAACATGAACAGTATTCCCCTGTTCTCCAGGTCGGCGCCTGATTGCCAAAACTATAACTGTATTCCTTTTTTCTCCAGATGGGCGCATGATTTGCAAAACATGAACAGTATTCCCCTGTTCTCCAGGTCGGCGCCTGATTGCCAAAACTATAACTGTATTCCTTTTTTCTCCAGATGGGCGCATGATTTGCAAAACATGAACAGTATTCCCCTGTTCTCCAGGTCGGCGCCTGATTGCCAAAACTATAACTGTATTCCTTTTTTCTCCAGATGGGCGCATGATTTGCAAAACATGAACAGTATTCCCCTGTTCTCCAGGTCGGCGCCTGATTGCCAAAACTATAACTGTATTCCTTTTTTCTCCAGATGGGCGCATGATTTGCAAAACATGAACAGTATTCCCCTGTTCTCCAGGTCGGCGCCTGATTGCCAAAACTATAACTGTATTCCTTTTTTCTCCAGATGGGCGCATGATTTGCAAAACATGAACAGTATTCCCCTGTTCTCCAGGTCGGCGCCTGATTGCCAAAACTATAACTGTATTCCTTTTTTCTCCAGATGGGCGCATGATTTGCAAAACATGAACAGTATTCCCCTGTTCTCCAGGTCGGCGCCTGATTGCCAAAACTATAACTGTATTCCTTTTTTCTCCAGATGGGCGCATGATTTGCAAAACATGAACAGTATTCCCCTGTTCTCCAGGTCGGCGCCTGATTGCCAAAACTATAACTGTATTCCTTTTTTCTCCAGATGGGCGCATGATTTGCAAAACATGAACAGTATTCCCCTGTTCTCCAGGTCGGCGCCTGATTGCCAAAACTATAACTGTATTCCTTTTTTCTCCAGATGGGCGCATGATTTGCAAAACATGAACAGTATTCCCCTGTTCTCCAGGTCGGCGCCTGATTGCCAAAACTATAACTGTATTCCTTTTTTCTCCAGATGGGCGCATGATTTGCAAAACATGAACAGTATTCCCCTGTTCTCCAGGTCGGCGCCTGATTGCCAAAACTATAACTGTATTCCTTTTTTCTCCAGATGGGCGCATGATTTGCAAAACATGAACAGTATTCCCCTGTTCTCCAGGTCGGCGCCTGATTGCCAAAACTATAACTGTATTCCTTTTTTCTCCAGATGGGCGCATGATTTGCAAAACATGAACAGTATTCCCCTGTTCTCCAGGTCGGCGCCTGATTGCCAAAACTATAACTGTATTCCTTTTTTCTCCAGATGGGCGCATGATTTGCAAAACATGAACAGTATTCCCCTGTTCTCCAGGTCGGCGCCTGATTGCCAAAACTATAACTGTATTCCTTTTTTCTCCAGATGGGCGCATGATTTGCAAAACATGAACAGTATTCCCCTGTTCTCCAGGTCGGCGCCTGATTGCCAAAACTATAACTGTATTCCTTTTTTCTCCAGATGGGCGCATGATTTGCAAAACATGAACAGTATTCCCCTGTTCTCCAGGTCGGCGCCTGATTGCCAAAACTATAACTGTATTCCTTTTTTCTCCAGATGGGCGCATGATTTGCAAAACATGAACAGTATTCCCCTGTTCTCCAGGTCGGCGCCTGATTGCCAAAACTATAACTGTATTCCTTTTTTCTCCAGATGGGCGCATGATTTGCAAAACATGAACAGTATTCCCCTGTTCTCCAGGTCGGCGCCTGATTGCCAAAACTATAACTGTATTCCTTTTTTCTCCAGATGGGCGCATGATTTGCAAAACATGAACAGTATTCCCCTGTTCTCCAGGTCGGCGCCTGATTGCCAAAACTATAACTGTATTCCTTTTTTCTCCAGATGGGCGCATGATTTGCAAAACATGAACAGTATTCCCCTGTTCTCCAGGTCGGCGCCTGATTGCCAAAACTTCAACTGCATTCCCTTGTTCTCTAGGTGGGCGCCTGATTGCTAAAACTTAAACTATATTCCCTTGTTCTCCAGGTGCGCGCCTGATTGCCAAAACATGATATGTATTCCCTTCTTCTTAAGGTGGGCACCTGATTACAAAAACTTGAATTGTTTTCCTTTGATCTCCACGTGGGCGCCTGATTTCCAAAACTTGAATAGTAATCCCTTATTCTCCTGGTGAGCACCTGACCGCCATAATTTGAAATGTATTCCTTTATTCTCCAGGTGTGTACCTGATTGTCAAAAATATGAACTATGTTCTCTCGTTCTCCGAGTGGGCGCCTGGTTGCAAACTACTGAACTATATTCTCTTATTATCCAGATGGGTGCATGATTGCCAAAACTTTAACGATTTTCCTTCTTCTCCAGGTGGGCGCCAGATTGTCAAAAACTTAAACTGCATTCCATCATTCTCCGGGTGAGCGCCTTATTGCGAAAAACATGAACTCTATTCCCTTGTTTCTCCATTTGGGCACCTGATTACCAAAACATGAACTGTAAGCCCTTGTTATCTAGGTGGGCGCTTGATTCCAACACTTGAATTGTATTGCTTTATTTTCCAGGTGGGCGCTTGATTGCCAAAATTTGAAATATATTCCATTCTTCTCCAAGTGGGCGCCTGATTGCCAAAACTTGAACTGTATTCCTTTTTTCTCCAGATGGGCGCATGATTAGCAAAACATGAACAATATTCCCTTGTTCTCCAGGTTGGCGCCTGATGGCCAAAACATGAACTATAGACCCTTGTTCTCCAAGTGGGCGCCTGATTGCCAAACCTTCAACTGTATTCCCTTGTTCTCTAGGCAGGTGCTTGATTGCCAAAGCTTCAACTGTAATTCCCTTGTTCTCTAGGAGGGCGCCTGATTGCCAAAAATTGAACTATATTTCCTTGTTCACCAGGTGGGCGCCTGATTTCCAAAACTTGAACTGTATTCCCTTATTCCCCAGGTGGGCGCCTGATTGCCAAAAACATGAATTGTATTCCCTTGTTCTCCAGGTGGGCACCTTATTTCCAACACTTGAACTGTATTCTCCTTGTTCTCCAAGTGGGCGCCTTATTGTCAACACTTGAACTGTATTCCCTTGTTCTCCAAGTGGGTGCCTTATTGCAAAAACATCAACGGTAGTCCCTTGTTCTCCAGGTGGGCGCCTGATTGTAAAAACTTAAACTGTAATCCCTTGTTCTCCAGGTAGGCGCCTGATTGCCAAAACTTGAACAGTATTCCCTTGTACACTAGGTGGGCGCCTGATTGCCAAAACATAAACTGTATTCCCGTGTTCTCCAGGTGGGCGTATTATTGCCAACAATTGAACCGTATTCCCTTGTTCTACAGGTAGGCGCCTGATTGCTAACAGTTGAACTATATTCCTTTAATCTCCAGGTGGGCGCTTGATTCCATAACTTGAACTATATTCCCTTGTTCTCCAGGTTAGTGTCTGATTGCTAAAACTTAAACTATATTCCCTTGTTCTCCAGGTGCGCGCCTGATTGCCAAAACATGATATGTATTCGCTTCTTCTTCAGGTGGGCACCTGATTACAAAAACTTGAATTGTTTTCCTTTGATCTCCACGTGGGCGCCTGATTTCCAAAACTTGAATAGTAATCCCTTGTTCTCCGGGTGAGCACTTGATCGCCATAATTTGAAATGTATTCCTTTATTCTCCAGGTGTGTACCTGATTGTCAAAAATATGAACTATGTTCCCTTGTTCTCCGAGTGGGCTTGCAAACTACTGAACTATATTCTCTTATTATCCAGATGGGTGCATGATTGCCAAAACTTTAACTATTTTCCTTCTTCTCCAGGTGGGTGCCAGATTGTCAAAAACTTAAACTGCATTCCATCGTTCTCCGGGTGAGCGCCTGATTGCGAAAAACATAAACTTTATTCCCTTGTTTCTCCATTTGGGCACCTGATTAACAAAACATGAACTGTAAGCCCTTGTTATCTAGGTGGGTGCTTGATTCCAACACTTGAATTGTATTCCCTTATTGTCCAGGTGGGCGCCTGATTGCCAGAATTTGAAATATATTCCCTTCTTCTCCAGGTGGGCACCTGATTGCCAAAACTTGAACTGTATTCCTTTTTTCTCCAGATGGGCGCATGATTAGCAAAACATGAACATTATTCCCTTGTTCTCTAGGTCGGCGCCTGATTGCCAAAACATGAACTATAGACCCTTGTTCCCCAAGTGGGCGCCTGATTGCCAAAACTTCAACTGTATTCCCTTGTTCTCTAGGCGGGCACCTCATTGCCAAAACATCAACTGTATTCCCTTATTCTCTAGGCGGGCGTCTGATTGCCAAAACTTGAACTGTATTCCCTTGTTCCCCAGGTGGGCGCCTGATTTCCAAAAACATGAATTGTATTCCCTTGTTCTCTAGGTGGGCACCTTATTTCTAAAACTTGAACTGTATTCCCCTTGTTCTCCAAGTGGGCTCCTTATTGTCAACACTTGAACTATATTCCGTTATTCTCCAAGTGGGTGCCTTATTGCCAAAACATCAACGGTAATCCCTTGTTCTCCAGGTGGGCGCCTGATTGCGAAAACTTAAACTATAATACCTTGTTCTCCAGGTAGGCGCCTGATTGCCAAAACTTGAACTGTATTCCCTTGTACACTAGGTGGGCGCCTAATTGCCAAAACATAAACTGTATTCCCGTGTTCTCCAGATGGGTGCATTATTGCTAACAATTGAACTGAATTCCCTTGTTCTACAGGTAGGTGCCTGATTGCCAACACTTGAACTATATTCCTTTAATCTCCAGGTGGGTGCTTGATTCCATAACTGGAACTGTATTCCCTTGTTCTCCAGGTGCGCGAATGATTGACAAAACATGATATGTATTCCCTTCTTCTTCAGGTGGGCACCTGATTAGAAAAACTTGAATTGTCTTCCTTTGACCTCCACGTGGGCGCCTGATTTCCAAAACTTGAATAGTAATCCCTTGTTCTCCTGGTGAGCACCTGATCGCCATAATTTGAAATGTATTTCTTTATTCTCTAGGTGATTGTCAAAAATATGAACTGTGTTTCCTTGTTCTCTTAGTGGGCGCCTGATTGCAAACTACTTAACTATATTCTCTTATTATCTAGATGGGTGCATGATTGCCAAAACTTTAACTATTTTCCTTCTTCTCCAGGTGGGTGCCAGATTGTCAAAAACTTAAACTGCATTCCATCATTCTCCGGGTGAGCGCTAGATTGCGAAAAACATAAACTCTATTCCTTTGTTTCTCCATTTGGGCACCTGATTACCAAAACATGAACTGTAAGCCCTTGTTATCTAGGTGGATGCCTAATTTCAAAAAATTAAATTGTATTCCTCTGTTCTATAGGTGGGCGCCTGATTGCAAAAACTTGAACTGTATTCCCTTATTCCTTAGGTGGGCGACTGATTTCTAAAACTTGAACTATATAACCTTGTTCTCCAGGTGGGCACCTCATTACCAAAACATAAATTGTATTCCCTTGTTCTCCAGTTGGGTGCCTGATTGACAAAACTTGAACTGTTTTCCCTTGTTATCTAAGTGGGTGGTTGATTGCTAAAAACATTAACTGTATTCCCTTATTCTCCAGGTGGTGACTAATTGCCAACACTTGATTTGTATTCCCATATTCACCATGTGGGCGCCTGATTGCCAAAATTAGAATTGTATTCCATTGTTTTCCAGGTGGCCGCTTGATTCTAAAATTTGAACTGTATTCCCTTGTTCTCCAGGTGGGCGCCTGATTGGTAAAACATGAATTGTATTCCATTGTTCTCCAGGTATGCGCCTGATTGCAAAAATTTGAACTGTATTCCCTTGTTCTCTAGGTGGGCAGTGATTGCCAAAACATGAACTGTATTCCCTTGTTCTCTAGGTGGGCGCCTAATTACTAAAATATGAATTGTAGTTCCTTGTTATCGAGGTGGCTGCCTGATTGCGAAAACATAAACTGTATTCCCTTGTTCTACAGGTGGGCGCCTGATTGCCAAAACTTGAACTGTATTCCCTTATTCCCTAAATGGGTGCTTGATTACCAAAACTTGAATTGTATTGCCTTGGTCTCCAGGTGGGCGCCTGATTGCCAAAACTTGAACTGTATTGCCTTGGTCTCCAGGTGGGCACCTGATTTCCAAAACATGAACTATATTCCCTTATTTTACAGGTGGGCGCCTAATTACCAACACTTGAACTGATTCCAAAACTTGAACTGTATTCCCTTGTTCTCCAGGTGGGAGCCTGATTGCCAAAACTTGAATTGTATTCCCTTATTCTCCAGGTGGGCACCTGATTGCAAAAACTTGAACTATATTCCCTTGTTCCCAAGGTGGATGCCTGATTGCCAAAACATGAATCATATTCCCTTATTCTCCAGGTAGGTGCCTTATTGCCAAAACTTGAACTGTATTGCCTTGGTCTCCAAGTGTGCGCCCGATTGCCAAAACCTGAACTGTATCGCCTTGGTCTCCAGGTGGGCTCCTGATTTCAAAAACTTGAACTGTATTCCCTTGTTCCTAAGGTGGACGCTTGATTGCCAAAACATGAAACATATTCCCTTATTCTCCAGGTGGGCGCCTTATTGCCAAAACTTGAACTGTATTGCCTTGGTCTCCTGGTGTGTGCCCGATTGCCAAAACCTGAACTGTATCGCCTTGGTCTCCAGGTGGGCTCCTGATTACAAAAAATTGAATTGTATTCCCTTGATCTCCACGTGGGTTCCTGATTTCCAAAACTTGAATAGTAATCTCTTGTTCTCCTGGTGATCACCTGATCGCCATAACTTGAAATGTATTCCTTTATTCTCCAGGTGGGTACCTGATTGTCAAAAACATGAATTGTGTTCCCTTATTCTCCGAGTGGGCGCCTGATTGCAAACTACTAAACTGTATTCTCTTATTCTCCAGATGGGCGCATGATTGCCAAAACTTTAACTATTTTCCTTCTTCTCCAGGTGGGCGCCAGATTGTCAAAAACTTAAACTGCATTCCCTCGTTCTCTGGGTGAGCGCCTGATTGCAAAAAACATGAACTCTATTCCCTTGTTTCTCCATTTGGGAGCCTGATTACCAAAACATGAACTGTAAGCCATTGTTATCCAGGTGGATGCCTGATTTCAAAAACATAAACTGTATTCCCCTGTTCTACAGGTGGGCGCCTGATTGCGAAAACTTGAACTGTATTCTCTTATTCCTTAGATGGGCGACTGATTTCTAAAACGTGAACTGTATTACCTTGTTCTCCAGGTGGGAACCTCATTACCAAAACTTAAATTGTATTCCCTTGTTCTCTAGTTGGGTGCCTGATTGCCAAAACTTTAACTGTTTTCCCTTGTTTTCTAAGTGGGTGCTTGATTGCTAAAAACATGAACTGTATTCCCTTGTTCTCCAGGTGGTGACTGATTGCCAACACTTGATTTGTATTCCCATATTCCCCATGTGGACGCATGATTGCCAAAATTAGAATTGTAATCCATTGTTTACCAGGTGGGCGCTTGATTCTAAAATTTGAAATGTATTCCCTTGTTCTCCAGGTGGGTGCCTTATTTCCAAAACATCAACTGTAGTCCCATGTTCTCCAGGTGGGTGCCTGATTGCGAAAACTTAAACTGCAATCCCTTATTCTCTAGGTAGGCGCCTGATTGCCAAAACTTGAACTGTATTCCCTTGTGCACTAGGTGGGCGCCTGATTGCCAAAACATAAACTGTATTCCCGTGTTCTCCAGGTGGGCGCCTTATTACAAAAATATCATTTGTAGTCCCTTGTTCTCCAGGTGGGCACCTGATTGCAAAAACTTAAACTGTAATACATTGTTCTCCACGTAGGTGCCTGATTGCCAAAACATCAACTGTAGTCCCTTGTTCTCCTGGTGGGCGCCTGATTGCGAAAACATAAACTATAATCCCATGTTCTCCAGGTAGGCGCCTGATTGCCAAAACTTGAACTGTATTCCCTTGTTCTCCAGGTGGGCGCCTTATTGCCAAAACATCAACTGTAGTCCCTTGTTCTCCAGGTGGTGCCTGATTGGGAAAACTTAAACTGTAATCCCTTGTTCTCCAGGTAGGCTCCTGATTGCCAAAACTTGAAGTGTATTCTCTTGTACATTAGGTGGGCACCTGGTTGCCAAAACATAAACTGTATTCCCGTGTTCTCCAGGTGGGCGCCTTATTGCCAACACTTGAACTGTATTCCCTTGTTCTCCAGGTAGGCGCCTGATTGCCAACACTTGAACTATATTCCTTTAATTTCCAGGTGGGCGCTTGATTCCATAACTTGAACTGTATTCCCTTGTTCTCCAAGTTAGCGTCTGATTGCTAAAACTTAAACTATATTCCCTTGTTCTCCAGGTGCGCGCCTGATTGCCAAATCTTGAAATATATTCCCTTCTTCTTCACGTTGGCACCTGATTACAAAAACTTGAATTGTCTTCCTTTGATCTCCACGTGGGCGCCTGATTTCCAAAACTTGAATAGTAATCCCTTGTTCTCCTGGTGAGCACCTGATCACCATAATTTGAAATGTATTCCTTTATTCTCCAAGTGGGTACCAGATTGTCAAAAACATAAACTATGGTCCATTGTTCTCTGAGTGGGCGCCTGATTGCAAACTACTGAACTATATTCTCTTATTCTCCATATGGGTGTATGATTCCCAAAACTTTAACTATTTTCCTTCTTCTCCAGGTGGGCGCCGGATTGTCAAAAACTTAAACTGCATTCCCTCGATCTCCGAGTGAGCGCCTGATTGCGAAAAACATGAACTCTATTCCGTTGTTTCTCTATTTGGGCACCTGATTACCAAAACATGCACTGTAAGCCCTTGTTATCCAGGTGGACGCCTGATTTCAAAAACTTAAATTGTATTCCCCTGTTCTATATGTGGGCGCCTGATTGCGAAAACTTGAACTGTATTCCCTTATTCCTTAGGTGGGCGACTAATTTCTAAAACTTGAACTGTATTACCTTGTTCTCCAGGTGGGCACCTCATTGCCAAAACATAAATTGTATTTCCTTGTTCTCCAGTTGGGTTCCTGATTGACAAAACTTGAACTGTTTTCCCTTGTTCTCTAAGTGGGTGCTTGATTGCTAAAAATATGAACTGTATTCCCTTGTTCTCCACGTAGTGACTGATTGCCAACACTTAATTTGTATTCCCATATTCCCCATGTGGGCGCCTGATTGCCAAAATTAGAATTGTATTCCATTGTTTTCCAGGTGGGCGCTTGATTCTAAATATGAACTGTATTCTCTTATTCTCCAGGTGGGCGCCTGATTGGTAAAACATGAATTGTATTCCATTATTCTCCAGGTATGCACCTGATTGCCAAAATTTGAACTGTATTCCCTTGTTCTCTAGGTGGGCAGTGATTGCCAAAACATGAATTGTATTCCCTTGTTCTCTAGGCGGGCACCTGATTACCAAAATATGAATTGTAGTTCCTTGTTATCGAGGTGGCTGCCTGATAGCGAAAAAATAAACTGTATTCCCTTGTTCTACAGGTGGACGTCTGATTGCCAAAAGTTGAACTGTATTGCCTCTGTTCTCCGAGCGAGATCCTGACTGTTTAAACTTGAAATATATGCATTTGTTCTCCAGGCGGGCTCCCAACTGCTAAAACTTTAAATATGTCTCTGTTCTCCAAATGGGCTCCTGACTGCTTAAACTTGAAATATATCTTCTTTTCTCCGGGCGGGCTCCTGAATGCTAAAACATGAAATATATGTCTCTGTTCTCTAGGCGGGCTCTCGACTGCTAAAACTTTAAATATATGCCTCTGTTATCCAAGCGGGCTCCTGAATGCTTAAACTTGAAATATATGCCTCTGTTCTCCAGGAGGGCTCCTGACTGCTTAACTTGAAATATATGCCTCTGTTCTCCAGGCGGGCTCCTGACTGCTTAAACTTGAAATATTTGCCTCGGTTCTCCGGGCGAGGTCCTGACTACTTAAAGTTGAAATATATGCATGTGTTCTCCAAGCGGGCTCCTAACTAATTAAACTTGAAATATATGCCTTTGTTCTCCAGGCGGGCTCCCGACTGCTAAAACTTTAAATATGTGCCTCTGTTCTCCAGGCGGGCTCCAGAATGCTTAAACTTGAAATATATCTTCTGTTCTCCGGGCGGGCTCCTGACTGCTAAAACTTTAAATATATGCCTCTGTTCTCCAGGCGGGCTCCTGACTGCTTAAACTTGAAATATATGCCTATGTTATCCAGGTGGGCTTCCGACTACTAAAACTTTAAATATATGCCTCTGTTCTCCAGGCGGTCTACTAACTGCTTAAACATGAAATATATCTTCTGTTCTCCGGGCGGGCTCCTTGCTGCTTAAACATGAAATATATGCCTCTGTTCTCCAGGCGGGCTCTTGACTGCTAAAACTTGAAATATATGGCTCTATTCTCCAGGCGGGCTTCTGACTACATAAACTTGAAATATATGCCTCTATTCTCCAAGCGGGCTCCTGAATGCTTAAACTTTGAATATATGCCTCTGTTCTCCATGCAGGCTCATGACTCCTTAAACTTGAAACATATGCCTCTGTTCTCCAGGCGGGCTCCTGACCGCTTAAACTTGAAATATATGCCTTGGTTCTTCTGGCGAGCTCCTGACTGCTTAAACCTGAAATATATGCCTCTGTTCTCCAGGCGGGCTCCTGTCTGCTTTAACTTGAAATATATTTCTCTGTTCTCCAGGCGGGCTCCCGACTGCTAATACTTTAAATATATGCCTCCGTTCTCCAGGCAGGCTCCCGACTGCTTAAACTTGAAATATATCTTCAATTCTACGGGCGGGCTCCTGACTGCTAAAACTTGAAATATATGCCTCTGTTCTCCAGGCGAACTCCTGACTGCTTAAACTTGAAATATATGCCTCCATTCTCCGGGCGAGCTCCTGACTGCTTAAACTTGAAATATATGCCTCTGTGCTCCAGGCGAGCTCCTGACTGCTTAAACTTGAAATATATGCCTCTGTTCTCTAGGTGGGCTCCTGACTGCTAAAACTTTAAATATATGCCTCTGTTCTCCAGGCGGTCTCCTGATTGCTTAAACTTGAAATATATGCCTCTTATCTCCAGGCGGGCTCCCGACGGCTAAAACTTTAAATATATGCCTCTGTTCTCCAGGCGGGCTCCTGACTGCTTAAACTTGAAATATATGCCTCTGTTCTCCAGGTGGGCTCCTGACTAGTTAAACTTGAAATATATGCCTCGGTTCTCTAGGCGGACTCCTGACTGCTTAAACTTGAAATATATGCCTCTGTTCTAAGGGCAAGCTCCTGACTCATTAAACATGAAATATATGTCTCTGTTCTCCAGGCGGGCTCCTGACTGCTTAAACTTGAAATATATGCCTCTGTTCTCCGGGCGAGCTCCTGACTGCTTAAACTTGAAATATGTGCCTTTGTTCTCCAGGCGGGCTCCCGACTGCTAAAACTTTAAATATATGTCTCTGTTCTCCTTGTGGGCTCCTGACTTCTTAAACTTGAAATATATCTTCTGTTCTCCGGGCGGGCTCCTGAATGCTATAACTGGAAATATATGTCTCTGTTCTCCAGGCGAGCTCTCGACTGCTAAAACTTTAAATATATGCCTCTGTTCTCCAAGTAAGCTCCTGACTGCTTAAACTTGAAATATATGCCTCTGTTCTCCAGGCGGGCTCCTGAATGATCAAACTTGAAATATATCCCTCCGTTCTCCAGGCAGGCTCCTGACTGCTTAAACTTGAAATATATGCCGCTCTTCTCCAGGCGGGCTCCAGAATGCTTTAACTTGAAATATTTGCCTCGGTTCTCCGGGCGAGGTCCTGACTGCTTAAACTTGAAATATATGCCTGTGTTCTCCATGCGGGCTCCTGACTACTTAAATTTGAAATATATGCCTTTGTTCTTCAGGTGGGCTCCCGACTGCTAAAACTTTAAATATGTGCCTCTGTTCTCCAGGCGGGCTCCAGACTGCTTAAACTTGAAATATATGCCTCGGTTCTCCGGGCGAGCTCCTGACTGCTTAAACTTGAAATATATGCCTCTGTTCTCCAGGAAGGCTCCTAACTGCTTAAACTTGAAATATATGCCTCTGTTCTCCGGGCGGGCTCCTGACTGCTTAAACTTGAAATATATGCCTCGGTTCTCCGGTCGAGCTCCTGACTGCTTAAACTTGAAATATATGTCTCTGTTCTCTAGGCGGGCTCCTGACTGCTTAAACTTGAACTATATGCCTCTATTCTCCGAGCGGGCTCCTGAATGCTTAAACTTGAAATATATGTCTCTGTTCTGTAGGCAGGCTCCTGGCTGCTTAAACTTGAAATATATGCCTATGTTCTCCAGGCGGGCTCCCGACTGCTTAAACTTGAAATATATCTTTTGTTCTACGGGCGGGCTCCTGACTGCTAAAACTTGAAATATATGGCTCTGTTCTCCAGGCGGACTCCTGACTGCTTAAACTTGAAATAAATGCCTCCGTTCTCCAGGCGAGCTCCTGACTCCTTAAACTTGAAATATATGCCTCTGTTCTCCAGGCGGGCTCCTTATTACTTAAACTTGAAATAGATGCCTCTGTTCTCCAGGCGGGCTCCCGACTGGTAAAACTTTAAATATATGCCTCTGTTCTCCAGGCGGGTTCCTGACAACTTAAACTTGAAATATATGCCTCTGTTCTCCAGGCGGGCTCCTGATTGCTTAAACTTGAAATATATGCCTCTTATCTCTAGGCGGGCTCCCGACTGCTAAAACTTTAAATATATGCCTCTTTTATCCAGGCGAGCTACTGACTCCTTAAACTAGAAATATATCTTCCGTTCTCCGGGCGGGCTCCTGACTGCTAAAATATGAAATATATGCATTTGTTCTCCAGGCAGGCTCCTGACTGCTTAAACTCTAAATATATGCCTTTGTTCTCCAGGCGGGCTCGTGACTGTTAAAACTTGAAATATATGCCTCTATTCTCCAGGCGGGCTCCTGACTGCTAAAACTTGAAATATATGCCTCTGTTCTCCGGGCGAGCCCCTGACTGCTTAAACTCTAAATATATTCCTCTATTCTCCAGGCAGGCTCCTAACTGTTTAAACTTGAAATATATGCCTCTTTTCTCCTAGTGGGCTCATGACTGCTTAAACTTGAAATATATGCCTCCGTTTTCCGGGCGAGCTCCTGACTGCTTAAACTCTAAATATATTCCTCTATTCTCCAGGCAGGCTCCTAACTGTTTAAACTTGAAATATATGCCTCTTTTCTCCTGGCGGGCTCCTGACTGCTTAAACTTGAAATATATGCCTCCGTTTTTCGGGCGAGCTCCTGATTGCTTAAACTTTAAATATATGCCTCTGTTCTCCAAGCGGGCTCCTAACTGCTTAAACTTGAAATATATGCCTTTGTTCTTCGGGTGGGCTCCCAACTGCTAAAACTTTAAATATATTCCTCTGTTCTCCAGGCGGGCTCCTGACTACTTAAACTTGAAATACATGCCTCTATTCTCCAGGCGGGCTCTTGACTGCTTAAACTTGAAATATATGCCTCCGTTCTCCGGGCGAGCTCTTGATTACTTAAACTTGAAATATATGCCTCTATTCTCCAAGCGGGCTCTTGATTGCATAAACTTGAATTATATGCCTCTGTTCTCCATGTGGGCTCCTGACTGCTAAAACTTTAAATACATGCCTCTGTTCTCCAGGCGGGCTCCTAACTCCTTAAACTTGAAATATATCTTCTGCTCTCTGGTCGGGCTCCTGACTACTAAAACTTGAAATATATTCCTCTGTTCTCCAGGCAGGCTCCTGACTGCTTAAACTCTAAATATATGCCTTTGTTCTCCAGGCGGGCTCTTGACTGTTAAAACTTGAAATATATGCTTCTGTTCTCCAGGCGGGCACCTGACTGCTAAGACTTGAAATATATGCCTCTGTTCTCCAGGCGGGCTCCTGACTAATTAAACTTGAAATATATTCCTCTGTTCTTCGGGCGAGCCCCTGACTACTTAAACTCTAAATATATTCCTCTGTTCTCCAGGCAGGCTCCTAAATGTTTAAACTTTAAATATATGCCTCCGTTATCCGGGCGGGCTCCTGACTGCTTAAACTTGAAATATATGCCTCTGTTCTCCAAGCGGGCTCCTGACTGCTTAAACTTGAAATATATGCCTTTGTTCTTCGGGTGGGCTCCTGACTGCTAAAACTTTAAATATATTCCTCTGTTCTCCAGGCGGGCTCCTGACTGCTTAAACTTGAA